>VYZW01045049.1:233082-259911 GCA_013401315.1 Balaeniceps rex | reverse complement strand
TCTGCCTATAATCAAAGAAATTCAGGATAGCCATCCAGACTGCCCTTAGAAATTAAAGAAGGCATTATTTACCTTATGAAACATAGTTCAGAAAGGAATTGAGTTCTGCACAGTACTGTATGCAGGAGATTAATGTACTTCATTATTAAATGATACACTAATATAGTGATTTTCATCATTATATCCATTATTGTGTTTGTACCTTGAAGGAACGTGCCTTTAATGAGTGAAGTGCTGAACGTGAACCCTTGAACTACAGCAATGTCCATATTTGCTAGCGTAGATCCTGATCCAAAATGACATGCTGGAAAAGGAAAAGTGAGAATGAAAAGCAAATGGATGCTCTAATAGCTTTTGAGCTTGATTCAGGTCTGCCACACACCTTCTGTGTGACCTTGAGCAAGTTACTCAAGGGCTAGGTTTTCACAAAGCACTCTGGTACTTGCAAATGTACCCAGGTCACTTGCCCAAGCTTGTGCCGTGTCTGCTACAGCTCATGTCTGAATGTCTTGAGGAGATAAGCCAGTTCCTCTTAATATCTGCTGATTCTTGTTCTGGTACAAGAATAAGATAATTTCATTAATATTTTAAGAACATTGTCCCTGATCTAGAGGAGCCATAGTCAATTCAGTAATTTGTGTCTTTAACATCTCCTTTGCTTCTGTATATCTGTGCAGGAGTAGTAACACTCCTCTTCCTCACAGGGGTGGGTTGGGAAGACTGATTCAAAAGTGTGAGGTGCTGAGCTATTGCAGTTAGTGGATGCATGTAAATAGCTTACGATGAGAAATGTGGAAGCGAGTCCATTATTAAATTTATACAGGGCTAACAATGTAATCAAATTAGCCTTTGCACTTTCTCCTGTGCTCCACTTTCTGCATTAGAAAATCTCCATAAATCTCTGCAAAGCCATTTCATTTGTTCCCTTTAATGCTCTCCTCTGGTGTGATGCAAAGAAACACCTCAACACTTGCTAAGTAGTGGGTGGGCTGCAAGTATTGCCAGCTGTGTCTGCTGCTGCTCTTGGTGTGCACAAGTGTGTACTTCCATGTCTGACCTGGTTTATTTTGCTGATCAATCTAATCCAGATTGGCATGTGAAGTGATATACATTGAGCCCTCTGGGCTACAGACCATTCCTTTGCTTGCAGCTGGATAGTGGGTGTTTAACACCTGGGATCTGGCTCCACGGGGTCACTACAGGGCAGCAAGAAAGGGGAGTAGTGACACAGCATTTGCAAACGGGGAAGTGTGCTGCCAGGTCAGAGGCCTTTGGCAGAACTCTTATCAAGACCAAGGGCTGGTGATGAAGTGCTCCAAAATAAAATGCCAGGCTGAAATGTCATGCTTTCTCTAAGCCTTTTCTGACTAAAATAGTCACATGTTTTTCTGCGGATTTTCACAGCTTTAGATCCAATTTCAGGCTGTAAATGAAGTGAGCAGATTTTCCTAAGTGTGCAGCTGCCAGTAGCTCCTGTGTTTTGTGGGGGTGGCAAAAGACAAATCGGTGCTGAGACCATACAAGTGGCTGGGTTGTGAACTTGCACAGGCAGTGCTTTATTTAGCACTTGCTCATTTTTCTTCATGCAAATACTAGTTCGTTGGTTAACATCTTTCTCTGCACTGAAGTATGAAGATTTCAGCAGTGACCGAGGGGCACAATCACTGATATACCTCGTCTGGCCAAGGGGTGGCCCACCTGCACTTGATGTTTAACTTTCCTGTCCCCGCTGGCTCTTGGTACAGATTTTTCTGCTGTCCGCTGGGGCTCTGACTATTGCTTTCTGCAGTCCTACATAGGCTGCTGTGGTGTTTGTTGAACACAGCCATTTTGTGTTAAAATTGTAGTTGCGTTCATGGTACAAATCCAAATATATCTACTATGCAAAGCTGCTTAGCTGCTCCCAGATTGGTTTTGCTTTTAATATGCATTTAGTTTTTGAATAGAAGGTAATTCTTCTGTTTCAAAGGGCTTGTGGGGAAAAACCAAAAACTAATTACTAAATTTCATGAGGATATTCCTTAAAGGTGTCATCTTCTCTGACTCTTTTGAAAGAAAAGGACTTTTCAAAGGAAAATGGAAATGCTCATATTCCTAACTAATTAAACAGGTTGTTGCATTACAGTGGGCCTTCTATCCATTAATGCAATGAAGACATGGCTTTAGTGGGACTGTTTACACTTTAAATTTAAAGTATGAAATTGAATCTTTTCTCAGATGGTGGCCCTATTGAATATGGAGATGCAGTAAGCATTATGCCCTTACACTTCAGTAAAGGATAATGATACAGGGAATGGATTTGGTTGGCAGTTTTTAGTTCCTGAAATAATCTGAAGGATAGACTCATTTATTGCTCAAGTGTATCCTGTTGATGTTGATAAACAGCATGCTAACGAAATGAATTGGCAATGCAGAATTAGAAGCCAGTCAGAACACAGAAATTGTATGAAGGTAACTACATACACAGGAGAGAAATTAAATTTAACTTGGAAAAATGAGCTTTTGCATATCTAAGTGAAAGAATGTGAAATGCACTAACTCAAAAGGTGTCTGGTTTAATAAATAGTTTAAAATATGTGTAATAGCTGACAGCAAATTAGATATGAAGTGGCAAGTTACACGGGGCAAAGCTGTCATTTCAGTTTCAGACACTACATGCAAAAAAGCATTTTAGAGATAGTTGTTTATTATGGCTTTAGTATGATTACAATTCTGGGCAAACTGTTATGAGGAAGATGTTGGAAAAACTGGAGGGAGTTTGGAATATAACAGTATTACTAACACTCTGTAGGAATGACTCATGAGAAAAAGATATAAAGGATGAAATACAGACCTTAACTGAGCAATGATTAAGAAGGAATACTGTTTGCATAGGTGAAAAGGCATAAATGTAAGGGGCAGAAATGAATTAATGAGATGCAGGAAGAAAAATTTGAAACTATCACAAAATACAGGCTGGATATAGGGAAAAATGGCATGAGCCTGAGATGGTTTAGGTTCCTGGATAGTTTGCAACCCATACCTTGTGATTTTTACAGTGAATTTACTCAAAGCAATAAAAGATATACTCTTCAGTGGGAGATAGGAAGGGATCCCATCAGATTGTCCAGCTTCTCTCTGATTACCCATCAAGACTACCAGGAATGCTGCAGCACTTTGCTGAAATTTCTGTCCTCTCTTTTAAGAGCCCACTGGGTGCACTGATGAGGCAAAAGGCAGGAGAGAATTGCCTGCTGCAGATTACTAATAAGATTGGTGGCAAAACCAGGTGGGGAGTTGTAGAACACTGAGCCCCCACCAAATAGGATCCACTAGACAGTGCATAAAGTTGCAATACCCTTCATTTGGGGAGAAGGCAATAACCTTTTTATAAGGCTGCATTTAGTTTTTTTTATCAGTACTCAATGATGTGATTCTATGTCCTGGGAGATGAGGTTGGGACACTCTTCCTGTGCCACAGCCAGGGTGGAGAACAAACCAAATGTCTTGGAATAAGAGCTGGTTTCCTGCAGGAAAAAAGGCAACGAGGATGAAACCTAGAGCACGGTGGCTATTCTTAAATAGCGTATGAATCATATGAAGCTCATCTCAGTGTTTCCTAGAAAATTAAGATGTCACTAACATATCATCTGAAATGCCTCTAAATTATAACCCTGGCAGTCCAAACAGCAGTTAATGACTGTCAAATAGCAGCCGAAAATCAGGAGCAAGCAAGAGTTTGACATGAGATTGTGGTAAGAGACTTGTCTAGCTACAGCACTCTTGCCCCTTGGCCAGCGGAGGCTCCCATCCAGCTTGGCATTTTACTTGCTCTTTGCCATCTGATCCTTTTTACTATGCTAGCAAGGTGCTGCTTCTGATGATATTTTCCTGCATTGCCCTGATTTCCGGGTGGCAAAACTTACCACTGCTTCTACAGATGGCAAATCCCTAGAAATGAGTATACTACGTGGTGCTACTCCCATCCTAAATCTGGTGCAGGCCTGGGGTCAGATGTTCTCAGCTGTGATCTATCCCAGCTGAGGATCTGGCCATGCAGCTTTATGCAGGGGTGGTCTGATGGTGAACCTTAGTGCCTTTTGAACTACAGACTAGTAGGATATTTGAATAGTGAAGGTCTGATGCACTGCTGTAAACAGATGCATGCCATGCTTTTCATTTGGCTGGCCACTTTACTGACGTACCTCATGTTGTAAAGCAAAGCCCCTTCCTTGTCCTCGTGGTGGCAGTAAAAATATTGAATAGCTCGAGGTAGAAAATCCTCTTGCAAAAGGAGCAAACACTTTTGAAAAGAATATGCAGGGACAGCTCAGGATTGTGTTTATATTTTGGCAGTAGCTGAGGTTTGTATATGGTGCAAGGGCACAGAGAAACACATTGACCAACTACTTATGAATAAAAAATGAGCAACGGCAGCGTAGAGAGCTGTGTTATCAGCAGTTCCCTGGTTGAAGCCTACTTGTCCTCTTAAAACTGGCTTTGGGGATTTTGTAATTTTGATTGCAACTTGTTTGGAGCCCTGGTCCTGAGCCTTGCCCCCTGGAGAGAGAGCCTTTTGCAGGTGCTCAACCTTCCGTTACTGCTTTTATAATATGAATGAACAGGCCAAAATCTTGGTAGTGGGGTGAAATGGAGGAGGCAGCACCAGGTGAGAAGGGTTTTGGTCAACCTTGACTTGCTGCTTGTGCACCTGCAAGGCTGGGTTTTTGTCTTTATTGGCTTATCTGGAGGTAGTCTCCTCAGGGGAGGAACTGATGTGGGTGACTAAACCTCTAGGAATTAATTTCTCATACATTTGGGATTTAATTTTTTTCTTAGGAGGATGAAGTAGGTAACAACCAGGGTTCTGAGGGGTAAAAAAAACCTCAGTGAAAATTCTATGCCACTAATTGTCAGCACTGGATTCAAAGCCATGCTCTAGTGGTGACCTGAGGTAAAATATACCTGAAAATAATCTTTCTATTGGCTCCATTACGGAGTTTCTGGCATTTTTGCTTTCCTGGCTGGGGATGAGCCTTCCTCTCAGGCTTGCCCGTACTGTGAAATCGCGGCTTCCCTGGCTCTGTGAGCTGAGGGGGAAGTTTTTGGGACCGTGACGCGTGGTGGCTTCGGGGAGCATTGGGGTTCCCCGTCCCCCCACAGCGGACTCCCCGGGGCCCGAGGGATGCCTCGCAGGGACAGCGCTGCCGCCCACTCTCCGCCGCGGGCAGCGCGGGTCTGGGGGGCTTTCCCGCAGGGCAGCCATTTTAGGCGCGGTCCGCGCTGCGCCCCGGGGCACCCTGAGGCGCGGCGGTCGCTGTCCCCCGCACGGGATGGCGGCGGCGACGACGGCGGCGGGTCCGCCCCGACGGAGGCGTCTCCGCGGCGGCGCGGGTCCGCCTCCCCCATNGCTGAGGGGCGGCGGGATGGGGCCGCGGGGCGCCGGCGGCTGGGCCGGCCGCGCCGGGGCTCCGGCTCCCGGTTGGACGTGCCTCCTGCCGTTGCTGCTGTGCGCCGCGCTCCGGAGTGTGCTGGCCAGCCCCGGCAGCGAGGGTGAGCGGGGACGGGGCGGCCGGGCCGTCGGGGCAGCGCCCGCCGAGGAGGGGGGCTGTCCGGCGGTGCGCTGCTTCGGTCTCACCTGACTCAATTTTGGAACATTTTGGGGGAGCTGAAGGGGGGCTCTGCCCGCGGGGAGGCGGATGCCGCGCCGGGGGAAGCGGGCGACACTGGCCGATGGGGCTGGGGGGGTCCCGGGGAAGGGAGGCGGCAGGGGCCGCTGCACGCCCCCCGGGTCGGGAGCGGGGAGGCAGCGCTGCCTCAGGGCGCGGGCAGGCTCGCACGGGTGGGTTCGCATAGATGCCTTGGCACGGGCGCGTTGTGCAGTGTTTTTTTTGGGTGGGGGGTGTATGTGTGTGTTGGTGTTGCATAGGTGGGTTTGCACGGCTGTGTTTCCTAGCGGTTTGTACCGGGGGAGTTGCACAGGTGCATTCGCGCGGGTGGGTTTGCAGGGTTTTGCGCGGGGCGGGTTGCACGGCTGTAACTGCAGGGCTTTGCACGGGGCGGGAGGGTGTCTTGCGGGGGTGCGCGCAGGCGGAGCGGGAGCGGGGCCGGCCGGGGCTCGGGTGTGCCGGCCGGGCTGGGGGAGCTCCCGGGGAGGAGCCCTGCAAGCGCTGCCCGCAGTGCGCTTACTTCGTGGCTTAAAATACATATATAAAAAAGAGGGGAAGCCGCGGAGGTGCCGGTATTTAACCCGCAACGCAGCGGAGCGCGGCCGCTGGGGACTGATTTTTTTTTTTTTTTTTTTAATACGTTTAATCTCTGTGAGGCCAATAGCCAAAACCATGTGTCCAGGCTTCTTGTCTAGCAGGGTACTTCTAGGCTTTCAAACCGGAGTTGTTTTTTTTTTTCTTCATACGTGGTGTGGGCACTGCTTGGGGCTTTTAATTGTTATTTTTGGATCCGCGGGCAGGCTGTAATGTGAAAGCAAGGGGCGGAGAAGTTCAGCATCTGAAGGGGACGCCGGCTGCTCGTAGCAGGCTGGTTTAGTGATGTACCGTAATTATTTGTGAAACTCCTTTAGAGGGAGGAGGTATGCAGGGGTTGGTGAAGGAAAACCATACCAGAATTTCAAAGATGTGGCCTGAGGTAATCAGCTAGCTGTAATTTATTTTGGAGAGTGTGAATAATGTGAATTGCAGTTTTCTTTTTTTAAAAAAAAAAAGTGCAGTGGAAAGGGGAAAATGCTGTTCCTCTGTGTGTGAAGATATCAAACGTTCAGGAAGTGCGTTGGTCTGGGGGATGATGGAAATGGCTTTGGCTTTGCCATGGTAAGATAATGGTGGGCCCAATCCTTCTGCCCCCCACGCGGTTTTGGATGATTTCACCCGTGGGAGCAATGCCGGCGGGGCAGTGTGGCTGCTTTCAAAGGGCTCTCCCTGTTACTCACCTGCCTCTTGGGAGGCACGCCATCCTGCATGCTCCGGTCTGCCCCAATACTTTGCCGAGAGACTGGCGGATGCTCCGAGCCTTGTCTTAGTCATCCTTGCCAGTTCTTGGAAAATCTGGATAGTAGTCATGGAGTCAATGGGACCGCTCACTGAGCGTAGAGGTGTCTCTGCATGAACAGGCAGCTGCAGAATAGGACTTTTACACGGTAGGAAACAGTACTGGAAAGAATTAATGAAGCTGCCTAGCAAACGGGTTTAGTGTCATCTTTACAGGGAGGTTGCAGGGGAATATTACAGTAATGATGAGCAGCGTGAACGCTTGCTTCAGGGTCTCTCTCCCCCTACTTTTCCAACTGCTGCTCTCTAGTTCTTGGCTCTTCGGTAGATGCAAAGCTAAAAGACTGCTGGTAGCAGGGGTCTGACTGCGGACCTGAACTTACTCAGTAACTGCTGTCCTTTGCTGCTATGCGATTTATTTGTAAACAAGCATTATTTGACAAGTGCTTCTCATGGCATGTCTCCTTTGCCAATTACTACTGAACAGCTCTGCTTCTGGGAATGGCTCACCCTGCAGTATGTGAAGCCTAATGCATGAGAAACCTCAGACGCTGAAGTCCGTCTGCCTAGCCGTACACCGCTGACACTTGTCACCAGTTTGGGCTCGAAAAGTTCAGTTTGGCTGCTTTTTGGGCTCTGATGAGAGGGATCCTCCCCTGGGGTTAGTTGTCATATTCAGCTGGTTGGGAACTTTACTTTTGCTTGGATGGAGGTAGCCATCTTAGACCTGTGAATAATATTTTCAAAAGTTCGTGGTATTGGTTTTTCTGGGTTTTGTTTTTTATTATCCCTCATCCTACTTACCATGGTTAAACATCTAGCCGATACCCTGTGCTGTGTAGGTATGTACATGTATGTAGTTGCATAGAGGATGACAAATTCTCGTAAATACTTTCTTCTTTAATGCTGCATCGCATTTTTTTGTTTCTCTAAATCTTACTGTAATACACAGTGACTTTGTAGGATAAGATATATGCAGTTAACAATTCACAGTGCATGATTTTCTGTTTTACCCTCTAGTGGAGGGACACTTAGGAGAAAATGCTTTAAAAATCTCGGTTAAGATTTGAAGAAAAAAAAAAAAAGTAGTAAATTCAGTGTTTGGGTTCCGTAGCATGGAAATATCTTTTTGCAAGGGCAGCTGAGTTTCAGAAGCTCCTGCCATTTTTATGGGGAAGTATCAAGTGCCCAGCCTATATCATAAACCTGGTCACCTTCATAGATATTTCCAGTTACGGATTTCAGGATATACATTGGGAAAACAGAATTAATTTTTTTCCCAGATTTTTCTATAATAGTGAAATAAAACAGATTTTAATTTCAATCACCTTTTCTCAGTTTATATACTAAAAGCAAAACATGTAGTGAAGGATGAAGGCTCAATGCTATTTCATGCATTTTCAAGTATTATTTAGCCATTTTTTTAACTCTTTAGCAGTGTTCATTTATTAGAACCAGAGATTTCCTTCTTCCCTTTGACTATTTTTACAATTTCAGAAATTAGTCACAAAGAAAATATTCCAAAGAGTACACCAAGAGTATTAAACAATTTTGAAGTGCTTGTATTTCAGAAGTACATTATTACTTTAAAATGCATTCCCTATGATAATAGGATGTGAGAGGCAGCCCTGCAGTATGTGACTGGGCTTCCTGCACCTCCTTTAGTTTAAAAATGCACGTGTTTTAAATCTTTCTGTTGTAAGTACTAGGGTTTGGGAAGTGGCTTACGTAAATTATTTATGTAAAACACAGCATGAACGAAGGCATTGTTTAAAGACCTCCCCTCCACCCTAAACTTCATGATTTGTTACACATTGCCTGTGGATTTGGATTGGTTTTCAGATCTCATTTGGATGTCACCCAGATGACCTTAAAAAGTGTCATGTGGACAAATTAAAAGAATGGAGTACGTTACATCTGATTGCTTGTAACAAAGTAACTCCACAACATACTTGCATTATTGTAATTAACTACAAAGTGTATTTCATTTTAGGGCTTTTCAGTAGAAGTAAGTGCTGATGAGGCAGTGCTGTAACAATGAAGTATATTGTTAAGCAAATCAAAAGAAATACAGTTTGAAATAAATTGACATTGACTTAAATAGACAAAGGTGAGAAAGACAAAATGAGTCTGACTTTGTAACGTGCTGTATTTGTTTTAAGACTAGAAGGATATTCTTTAGTTACAAACTCCTGTGTTTGGTCCTCTCCCTTTTAATTCTTCCAGGGTTTTTTGAGGCTTGCTTTATCTTAATGTGTCATTTTTAATTTGAATGAATGAATAATGAGTACAATTAAAGGGGTGGGTCTGGTGCAGGCAAAAATAAAGGAAGGTTGTAATTTGCAGATTATTCATGCCAGAGCCTGGAATGAGCCTACCTGTTCTCAGTGTGTTGACTTGTGTGTGTGTTGTTTCATACTGACATATAATTTCTGTGTCATGGCACACTGGATAAATGTATATTTAGGTATAACATCACAATATTTATCTTTAATCAGTGAATGAAGTCTTTTTCAAGGAGTTTTTTTGTGTATTTAGTAGAAGCAGGTGTGAAAATAGTCTTAATTTTCATATCGGTGTATTCCAATTAGTCTAATGCTTTGGGTAAAAATACACACGATCAGAACATTTTGCTTATTAGTAGCTTGGTTTTGTATGTCATGCACTCACACAGCTATTGCATTTTGTGTAGTTCTGTAGGTATTAAGTACTGCTAGCATGCGTATACCTTGCGTATGCAGAATGGGTAAGTTTGGACACATTTCAGTCTGCTCACAGTGTTTTGTAAGGAGGCTTTGAGGAGGTATCTGTTCTTAATTTCGTGTATTGGAATGGTTCTCTGTGTGCTTTCCATGATAGCAGAGCATAGCATCAGTGCCCTGTGTTTATTTTACTCACAGGAGTAATCCTATTAACTTTTAAATTTACTGCAGTGGAATTACTGGTATGAGGAAGGACAGTTCATGTCTAATGGTCTTTTTGGGATCAGTCTGTGTGATGTATAGCTTTTCAAGAGGTTTAGAATGACTCAATCATGGCTTTAAAATGGAAACTACTATCCTCTTGACAGTAAAACAACATTTGAAATGCAGTATTTTTAAGCATATGACTAAAAGCATTGCTACCTAATGACACGTGTTTTTTTTTTAAAAAAAGGGAAATAAACAATAGCAAAGATTGACTCCAAGATAGTACCTGTTTCCTTTTGAAGCTTATCTTAAAAATTGCAATAAATAGTGGAAAACAGGCAAACTGTCTTAAACGGAACTACTGACAAACTGTCTGCTTATAGCATCGCAAATGTTGACACCTTAATTTGATGTATAAAGCAGCTATTTGCACATCAATTTACAGATGGGTAAATTGTCAGGTACCATGGGAATGGGAGAAAGGGATTGTCTGACAGCTTCTTCCCCCTCCACTGTTAACTCTCCCACCGTTACCTAACTTTTTAGCTCCAGTATATGGTCCATCTCCATGTCTGCTGTTCTTTCTGTTAAATAAGAAAACATCTCACCTGTAAAGAAATGTTTATTCTTTGCACTAAAATACAAAGTGTTTTGCATCAGGCACTGGGGGGGAAGGTGGGAGCAGGATTTTGTAAAATCTGGCAGAAGTTGCAAAGCCAGGACAGTTTATTATGTGGTCCCTTGCTCTCTGATCTTGCCAGTTTTATGCTTTATTGTTCCGAGGATTTCTGTGCTGCTTCTGCAGGAATCCTTATTTCCAGCATGCACTCAGCGGGTGCAGAGCCCTTGACCCGGGAAAGTCCAGCTGTGATTGCTCAGCTGAGCAATGGTGTTGGACCCTGTTGGCTTTAGGTTCTTGAGCAGAAATGGGGCTGTTGTATCCCCCCAGTCTTTCTGACTTGGAGCTACATTTTTAGTGGTCTGTTCCTGTAAGTGTGCAGGTATGTATATTCTTGAATAGAGACAAGCTTTAAACATTGCTCAGAGATGTCAGGGAAGTGAGACCCTGCCCTAAAATAAAAAGAAAACAAACTTTTTTGGCAACTAAGGAAATAAATCTAAATCTGTACGTGGTTCAAGGGCAAAATGGGATGTAAAAAAACCAAACGCACACAGATTGGTCACTTTGTAGAAGCACTGAATTTCTTAGTTAAGTGCTCACTTCTATGGAGGAAAGACTATTCAGTGCAGCTCTTCAGCAGATGCTCAGCCTACTATCCATTAAAACGTTTTTTTTTTTTTTAAAAAAAAAGACAATTTTGTGCTTGTAGTAAAACATTTAAACACAGAATTGAAATATCTGACATAAGTGCACCTTCCTTACTGACCATAAGTGCTGGTGAGAGATGGGGCCTCATTTCAACCAGGATGGACTTGAGCTAGGTATTTTTCTTTACTCGGAGAATGTTGCAGAAATACTGTGTTAATGATTGCATCAGAATGAACAATTTTTATAACTCACTCTTTACTAAACTAATTTTTTTTTATCTCTGCTGTAAAATTGCTGAATATTTTAAAAGCTAATAGAGAATCTTATTTTCCTTTGAAAATATGTTTTGTTCTTAAGATGTCCCTGTTTTTTGGCACAGGCAGAATGGAGAGATGGATTGTCCTCTGTGTTCACACGTGCCTGTCCCTCATTCTGCTCTGCAACTGGCTGGATATTGAGGTGACAGGTTTTGCTGCCCCAGTTGCTTTCACAGACAGCTGTATTGGCAAACTTGGGCACTGGCCTTCAGTAGCTTAAGTTTCTCTACGGATTTGTTACTCTCTTAGTTGTCGCTCTGACCTATTATATCTCTTACAGTCTCAGTTTTGGTATTTACCATGGCTTTTGTGAGTAAAGTGTCTGAGCCTCATCGAAGGTTTAATGCGCTTATCCTCTTGGAGGTAGAAAACAATTATCCCTGTCTTCTGCAAGGAAGCTAGTCAAGAGGGGGTAGTCAGGAGCAGATGTAAGCACTGCAATTCGCAGCACTTGACTTCTGGGTTTGGGAGATGATGGGTGGCTGTTTGCAGAGGTCCAGTGGCACATTGCCTGCTGTGGACAAGGGTGCTGGAACCTGCAGGCTGCCCTGGGCTGGGCGTATGAGTACAGCCTTGCTTCTGCTTTACAAAGAGGACTAAAGATACTTTGGGCCAGAATTGACATGGGAGCATTTAGTGCATGCTGTGACTGCCTCACTGGGGGTGTTGGTGGTGGGAAACACCCTCCTTTTCTCTCCCTCATCCCTGGTATTTGAGTTGTGCAGGAGGTATGTTAGGAGGACTTTGACCAGGTAGAGCTGCCCAGGTGACCACTAGCTGGAAGGATGAGAGATGCCTCCTAGAGAGGGTGATGTAGCATGTAGTATCACAGCAGATTGGGGAATACCTACATGAGCTGGTCTGGCAGCCCTGAGGGAGAAGGTGACTCCTGCCCCTTGTCTTCCCCCTGGCAAGCTCCTGAGCATCAGCAGGGGGTCAGCTGGTGTGCTCCTGGGCAAACTGTGGCTTGAGGGGTGTGCATGAGGAGGAAGCAGTCCCCTGCAGAAGTTGAGAGGTTCTAGGTTTAGGTGGCTGCATAGCAGGTATTGAGCCCGTAGGAGAGAGGGTAGGACCCTGGGCTTGCAGGCTTTCATACCAGCTACCTCATTTTGGTGCAGGGGGCAGTACTGAAGTGTCTTGCCAAGGTATTAACTCCTGGGTTCTCTAACCTGGATCACTTAATGTTAGAAAGAGGTCAGAACAACCAGTTTGAACTTTGTAATTCTCTGAGGGGGTAGAGAAACACCTGGGAGGAAATTAATTATTCAGCATCAGTAATGTGCATTTCATGATGTTTCTGGGTGGACTTGCATAATTTTTTTAACTATTTTGCATATCCCAAACCAGTGAAACTGCTTGGGGAAACTATCTGCATACTTACCTTTGTAAGTTAATTTCTCAAAAAAACCAAGTCATTTTGGTTTATCCATCTTTGCTTTACTAATATTCACAATGCAATTTCTTCCTAAAATGTGTTGGCAATGTGCTGTTCCTACTAGCAACCTCCACCATCTTCCCTCAACAGAAATAGAATGGATAAACTGTCAACCCCCCTGAAAAGCCAATAGATCATCTTAAACATTTTTTTGCTCCTGAATGCTATCTAAGCATTATGTCAGTTCCTTTTTTTTTCTACTTGAGTGAACTCAGTGGCAGCAGAGTAGTCATTATTGTCAACAGGAAGGCTTTATTGGCGCTGGACAGCGAGGTCTTGCGAGTCCACTGGTAGTGAAAGCTGACAGCCTTGACAGCTCTGGATGTGTCTGTGCTGAGTTTCTTTCCTTTTGTTGAGTTTAGTTATATGCATAACAGAATTTGTCCATGTCTCTTAGGATATGTTTTAGGAACAGAGACTGTATTGCTTTTAGTTGGTAATGCTCTGATTTAGGGAAGAAGGTGAGACTTCATCTCAGCACTGCCAGCAGGTGTTTTGATTGCATTGGGAAGCTGTTAGGATTTTAGGGCTTGTCTTTATGTAAGTGCTTAATAAGGTGCTTGCTTTAAATAGGGTCTTGAAGAAACTGGCTGCCTCCTCCAACCATTTGCAGATACCCGGGGTCTGCAGGCAGCACTGGTATCTTGTTTCTCCATGCCGGCTGATTTTCAGGTTGCTGGTTGCAGGTCCTGGTTGTATTTTGCCTTCAGTGGAAGCTTCTTTTTCATTCTTAAAGGCAGGGTGATACTTGCCCAGATGGTTTCCCCAAAAGATTTGTGCTGCAGCCAGGTTGGAGATCTGCTATTGTGTTGGTACAGTGTTGTTTCCAGTGGATCTTGTGAGTGGGGCTGGAAGCATTTTACTGATGTTCTTCACAGTGAATAATTCCTTTTCAATTAAATGGTGATTTTGGTGGGAATGGGAGTGTTTGCCATTAAAAAAAAGCAAACCATTCTGGAGTTTTTAAGTATCCAGGCACTTCGATGTCAAGCTAATAATCTTGTGACCACTTCTGCTTTTAAGTTAAGTATGGTGGGAAGAAAAAACAACTGCCTCTTGTCTTGTGTGCAAGTCCTTGTAAGGAAAAACTCTGCAGTTTCCTATTTGTTTTAGTGGTTCTGGTTATCAAAGTGAGCTTTTGGTTGCACTCCCTGGAGCTACGGCCAGTGCTGTGTCTGCTGGAAAAAAATGCAGCCAACCCAAAGAACTTTGTCAAAGGGCAATATCACACCCCTCGTAAACAGTGTGTTCAAACAAATTACAGACATAATGCAGAAATTACTGGGTAAAATTCCCTGGCTGATGTTATGATTGCAGTTGCCCATCTGGCCTTAAAAACCTACGAATCTGTGATGCAGATTCTAGTGTTTTGGCTCTTGCTATAAAAGGGAATCATGAGAAAACTTAGAGCAGAATGAAGCCAATGTAATAAAATATAAATCTGCAGTTAATATTAGTTTGCAAGTTCATTAAGTAGTGTATATTTTCTTCCTCCAGTGGGCTATAAATAATAGGTACTGCTACAGCTTGCACTCCGCTGTAGCTGTTTTCCACTGATGGAAATGTTTCTGAGGTTCTTGCCTGTGTGTTTTTTGTCCCAACTCAGTGTAGCTAATTAATACAAAACGTCTGCTCCCTAATGACTTTGATTTCTTTCAGGAGTTTATTTTTTTCATTTGTTTTTGCTTTCTTGGATTATTTTTGACTGTCACTTGTTGGAGTGCCTTGGATTTATACTTTTTGAAGAAATACTTGGCACAACAGGGAAAACAGTTGGAAAATGAATGGCAACAATACTGCAATAAACCCAGCGAAGATTTATGAAGCAGGAAAACTTTGACTCATGATGATGAAGAGTCCTCTGCAGTCAGTGTGTCTTGGTAGTGCTGTGAACTCCAGGAGTGCAGGAGGAGGGATGGGGAGGTATGCAGTGTAAGGAGAAACCAGCTCTGTTAATGATGATATCTTTGGCAGCTATACCCCCTGCCTTGGGAAAAAGGAGGAGAGCAGAGGCGTGAAGCTTGGTGGAAAGCTTGTGATACTATTCAGGAGACGTCCCAATGAGGGTTTGGTGCAAAGCACTGCTGTCACATCTTCTTGTGCACCTTGACCCCCATCCAGCAGTGCGTTTCACCTCATGCTTAATTGGAAGTGTGTGAGTATTCCTATGAGAGGTCTCTCACAAGTATTTTAAATGTGGTTGCTCCCACGAGCTATGAGTGTTGGGTCAGAGCTGGGGCTACCTTGATGTAGCTCTGACCTTTCCGTGGGTGGCTATGTCCTGTGGAGTGTTGCACAAAGGGGACCAGGAGCTGCAGGAGGATGTAGGAGCACTTGATTCACACCTTTTTTCATATGGGAGTTCAGATTCAGGTTACCCAAAACAATGTTCAGATTCCTGTTCAATTGGTAACAAATGTATTAAAGCAGAGTTTTGCTTCAGTTGTTTAAAACAAAACATTTTGATTCAAATGTTACTCTTTAAAAATGTGCTACTTTACAAATCATGTGGTGTTTTGAAATATGTATGCAGGCTTTAAGGAAGGTTTCTTTACTCCTGTTTGTTTTGTGATGGAAACTGTAGTTATAGGGTATTGATTTGGCCAAAGAGGATGTTCTTTTCCTCCTGCTTCAGGTGTGTTTCAGTGAAACAAAAAAAAAGATTCTTATGGCTTTACATCTTCATGGCATAAACTCCATCAGGTTTTGCTATCCTGACCATTTTGCCTGTTCTAGAGTGATTTGCCAGGGTAAACTTTGGTAGAGTGTGCCCTGTGGTAAGCCTTGGCTTGCAAATGGTGCTGCTGAAGACCAGGACTACTTTGGTGTATAAGGATTTATTGGAAATCAGCTCAAAGACCATGGCAACCCAGAAGAGTTCAGTCTTTCATATGCCTGCAGAGACTTTGCCCCGGTGTGAGCAATGAAGGTTTTTCTGGAAGATCCTTAGATGCTGAAATGGCAAATGGCTGGTAGAATCAGAAGTCCTCAGTGTTTTAGCCTGTTGGTGGGGGATTTTTGTTTTTTCAGCTTGGTTTTTTCCAATTTGAAATTGGAGTGAAGAAAATGAAGCTGCTCCAGCTGATTCTGCTCTACACCAGAGCCAGAGGAGCCATCTTGCTTCAGTGGTGGGACCAAAAAAATCCATGGCTTCTACTTCAGGCATTGTACCATCATGACAGACCTGGCCTGCTTTTGCCTGGGCAAGCTAATGGTGCCGCATGGCACTGTTTCAGGTGACTGTGTCAGATGGGGTACTCTGCTGTGTGGGCAACAATGTTGGTTTAGGTCAATGTTGAATGCCATCAGCCCTGGCATTTCTTGTGCTTCCTTCCAGCCACAATCCCTGTGTAGTCATAGTGAAGCTGCTAAATGCCAGCTGTACGGACGTGATGGGGACATTTGAGTAAAAAGCCTTATCCAATCTCCCTGTCAGAGATTCCTGGGTGAAAAAACACGGTTAATTCACCACCTAGAGTTCAGGGCAAAGGTTTAGATCACTTCTGGTTTTATTCTAACTTGATTGCTCACCCGTAGTAACTAGCCTGTCTGAGAACAGTGTATGCAAATTCCCTGGGCTATTATTCTGTATTAAAAAAGGGAGAAAAAAAAAAAGGCTGTGGTATGACTTTAGACTTAATCATCATTTATCCTACCCTGAAGGCATGGAAGTTAATGATGATATAGATCTGTGCGGTTTTGTGTTCCCCTTGACTAAGCATTAGAAATAATTATGGCTTGTGGGATGGATGCACTGATGGTGGAGATGAGCAGAAAACATTTTTGAATGTGTGTATGTGCCTCTTCCAAGTCTGCTGGCAAAGATACAGGTGCTAAGAGTGTGCTTATGGGCTCTGAGGTTTCTTGCTTGTTTGTAGAGACATAGCTAGCTGGTGCTGAGGAGAAAGGAAGTGGGAATAAATGAGTTCTGTTATTTTGGAGGCTTTTAAGGTTATGGGCCAAGCAGAGTTGCTTGCTATTTCTGGAGAGATTTCTTCAGTGGGGTAAGTTCTCCTGCATCTTAAGGGCTGCTGAATACAGCTCTGGGTTATACCTGTGGAGTGTCTACAGCATGGGGGCTGGTCCAGGAGTCCCAAGCTATACAGGAGCTGGCACTAGACCTCCTGAAGTATGGAAGCCTTAAGCACCATAGTTGGAGGTTTTCCTGAATTACCTCCCTCAGTGACCTGAGTGTTTGGGTTGGTTATTGGGCAGCCATGGCCAAATGCACACTGATGGTCGTCACAGATTGGATGGGGAGAAACTGGTTCTGCTGCTCTGGAGAAGACCTCTGATCTCTTTCTCTCTTGCTGTGGGTTGAACCAGAGGCAGTTTCAGGGTTTTTTATTCAGGTGCAAAAAAGCTTCATCTTTTCCCAAGTAGCCACGTGGTGAGTTATGGAAGCATCTGTTTGGGATGGTGGCAGCCCTTCTCTAAAGTCTCTGCTAAAATGGTTTCCTCTGTGTTGTAGGTATGTACTTTACCTGCTGTTTGCCCACTGTTTCTTCCCCAACCTGTTCAATCTGCAGTTTTTTGATGAAAGCCATTTCAGCAAAAATAATGTTCCTGCCAGGCTGGAAGGTGGTGGGAAAGGAGGTGGTGCTGAGCCCATATGGACTTATGTAGTGGGACTGTGCACTGGTGGCCTCTCCAGCAGTGTGGGATGGGAAGGCTGCCTGAGAGAGTGTCCTGAAAATGTTGGTAGCGCTGTCACCCTGTGTGGGGAACTCGTGCAGCTGGGCAATCAGAGGAGCCCACCCCCTTGGAGAGGGGATGCTGGGGCTCTGGCCTGGTTTGAGGCTGAATCAGGGTGGGGTTGGGACCTGGCAATGATTGGAAGTAAAGGACAGGTGTACTGGAAATGACTGGGTAGGGTGGTGACAGGGAAGATGCAGATACCTTGTATCTAAATGGAACAGTGGTAATTTGTGTTTATACCAGAATTTTGGGGATTCTCAAAGCAAAACGTTTTGGTCCTTGCAGGCAATTTAGAATAAGTACTGGCTAAATATATTCGTCAGAGCAGATCGATGTAGTGCGGTATTTTAGAAGATATACTGTGAAAGCAGTCCTGGGCGGAAGCCCACAGGGCAGCTGGAGAGTCTGCTGTGCCTTAGCAGCCCCTCAGAGCTGTCTGAGCTGTGGTAGGAGCCCCTCTGGTCTCCAGAGGAGCTCAGGCACAGGGGTAGCTTAAAGTTACTTGTGGCTTTTGTCTTCCTGGCATATGAATTCTGGGTTATCGTGTGGCGCCTGTCAAAAGGTGTATCCCGTCCTCTCCTATTTATTTTGCTCTATGCAGAATTCTACTAAAATAAGGAGGAATTGAGTCTTTTCTAACCGGAGATTTATTATTCATCTCTGCTGGCTGACTCACCGGTAGGAAAATTCCCACTGACTTGAGTTAGAGTTGAATGGGTTGTATTATCTTTTCATATACAGAAAATTATTTTGAAATTGAGGTTAATAACAGCAATTTAAAAATTGTCGTTGATAGAAAGATAATACAATATTTAATTGTATCATGTTCTTTTTATGATCTGATGTTTGAATAAAAGCACTTTTTCTGCTTTTTTCCTTAATTAGCATGTTATGAAGAAGTTTGTGGCATCAAACACACTATCTAATTACATTCATTAGTAGCATATCCAGGACAAGTTTTAATTAAGTTGTACAATGTAGATCAATACTTGTTTTGCATCCATTGCAACTTAAGACAGGAATATACTGTTCTGCACAGTTTAATTACAGTGATTGTAATAGAAGGAATTTGGGTAAACCTGCCATTTTGGCAACTGCACTCCCTTCTCTTGCTTTTTAAAATAGTATACAGTTATAATATGGGACATGTTATTTATTTGTGTCCTATTTTGAAGTATATTTTAAGATCACCCTTTTTATCCCATTAAAAATGCAGTGTGGTTCAGGAGCACTTGGGTACTGGTGCTTGACTTCGGCTGGAGCAGGAGACCTTAACAAGCATTTTACCTGCAGACTTCAGGAGGGGAAAGGCTGGCCATCACTGGGTGACATATCTAATGGTAGATGATAGCAATACTTTTATTTTGCTTAGGCTGTGGGGTGGAAAGCTGCCTAATTGTATGTTTACTTACTGTGGATGTAGTTCAGTATAGTCTCTGAGTATTGCTTCCACCAAATGTCCTGTAGTTCGGTAGCACTGCCAGCATTACCAGCTCCCAACTGTTTTCTATTTTGGCAGGAGAAAGCATCTGGGCATGAAAACCCTGAGCTACCAAATGTTTTTGCTCAACATCACAAAAACGTACTGACCAGGCAGAACATCTATATGCCTTATGATAGCGTGCTGCATTAATACTTGCACACATTGTGAAAATATCTGGATAGACAAATCTTTTTTAAGATGAGTGTTTGATGGCAGAGCTGAGAACTGATTTTTTTTTTCTACCTCAGCATTGTATTTTTGTGTTTGGGCTGTTTTTGTGTACAAGGGACTACAGTTGTCAGCCTTCAGTACAGTACAATGATTAAGACCAAACTGACTCAGAGAACTTTGTTTTTTCAAACTAAATCTGTTGTTTAATCTTCATTTTTTTTTTAAATATTCCTTAAGATTTCAAAGGAGCATGCTTTGTAGTATAGTGTACTTCTGGGTTTTCTTACTATGCCTCTGTAAATAATGTAATTCTGATATCTGAGGCACTCAGTTGCCAGCATTTTTAATTTTGTCTGTGGTGCCCTGCAGTGGGGTGACCTGGGCCAGTGTAAGGAAAGGTCTGTATGCCTCATAGGTGTTTGCACTGGTATATTTGGCTGTGTAGAGACAGCAAATCAGCCTGATACGTGTACTAGGGGTGAGGGTTATGATACTTGCATCCTTTATACTCGTGCCTGCAACCTGTTTGTTTCTCTTCTCTAGCAGTCTTGAAGTACCTATGTGGTTGGTACTAAAGGAGCGAGTGCAAAGCTGCCTCCACCCGTTTCAAGCCTGTTCTTGGGCTTAGATCATCATGGGCTGGAAAGTCTTGAAAGTCCAATTGTGAAAACTTCCAGTGGGATTTTTAAAGAGCACATAGGGTGGAGATCAGAAATTGAAGACCCAGGGAAATCTCTTCCTTTTCAGGAGGGACATGAGTGCAAAAAATGAGGTATTTATTAAGCAGATAAATATACTGTGAGAAGCGAGTGTTGTAATACAAAGAGAAGGAAATTATGTGCTTTTAAAATAGAAGAAAGTTCTTCCTAGGTTGAGATTTTTGGATGACAGCTGTTGATTCAGAGACAAGCTTTTAACTTGGAGATTTAAAGCCCTTGGTACAGGAGGTGAAAGCTCAGCACCAGAAGCTGCTATAATTTTCCTTAGCTGAGTTAAGCATGTGTAGATTTAATTACTTCACACTTTTTACTCAGTATTCAGGTAATATGAGGGGAAAAAATGTTATAAGCTTAGGAATATTTTTTTTTTTGCTGTTTAATATAAATTGTTGATTGCTTATGTGACTTAACAAAGCTACTCCAAGTTTTTGTGTGGGGGAAAAAAGATCCCTTGGATATCTTACAATGAAGTTGTCAAAGTCTTGGGGGAAAAATGTGGGAGAGGGAGAAAATAATAGATTCCTGATAACAGTAATACTGTAATACCTGCACATAAAATACTTTAAAAATTGAATTCATGATAATCAGGAAACTCTGCATGTTGTTTCTTGTTTCATTTTTGTCTTAAAGGCCTGATTATGCTAAAAACATATGCCACCTTAGAAGGAATGTGTATATAAATATGCATAGATGTTTGTGAGTCTATGTGTATACCCAGGTACTGTATGTCTTACATATACACGTAAACACACAGTGTGCATTATGTATTTATTCCCCCCAAAAGACCAGATCCTGAGAACATGAAGATCTGGATCTTACAGAAGTTTAGTGCATTTGTTACTTGGTTTCAGTGGCATATCTCAAAGGAGTAAAGTAATGCATATATAGAATTGTTTTCAGTGTATGACCTCATTGTTAGAGGAGTTATTGCATTGTTATTCTGTTTTTCAAAAATCGAACTTCCTTGGTTGACTATAAACAGCCTGTTTACTGTAGCCACCCAAACCTTGAAATATTTATTGAAGTTTGTAATCCATCCATCTTCCCTAACAGTTTTTTATCTTGTTTTCAGTGAATTTACTGGACTCGCGCACAGTAATGGGGGATCTAGGATGGGTAGCCTACCCAAAAAACGGGGTAAGTCTCTCGTTTGCTTTCTCTCTCACAAATTATACTAACTGTTTCCATTCGGAAAGTAGACTACTGGGTTTAAAAACTCCCTGGAGTGATTTGTTGGCAATGGAGGGAAAAAAATAAATAAAACAACAAGCTGTGACTGGAAAAATGGAGCTGTGTGGCTAGGGGATTGATTTATTTATGCAGTAGAGCCAGCCACAACTATTAAAAAAAAAAAAACCAAAAAAAACCCCATGAGTCGGCCCCCTCACTCCTCCCCTCACCAAAAAAATCCATGAGGTTTATTTAAATTTTTTTTTAAATTATAAATTCCTGTTCTTTTTTTGAGCCTTTGGGGTGAATGTACAACACAATTTTCTGGAAGTTTTCGTCTGAAACACAGGTTCTGGGACATTACTGTTAGCTTTAAATGAACAGGGCTTTTCAGAAATTCTTTTCAGGTTCATGATAAAATTCTGGGAGCTGATAACACTGGAACAGGAGCTGAGTTTTAAGCACCTTGAAGAGCCTCTGTCCCTTACCATTAACTATACTGAGAACTGAAAGAACCTGGCCTCCTAATTTGATACCTGAAATAAGTGCTGGAGTTTAGATGCGTTAATACCCTCCAGTGTGTGTGCTTGGCCTGACTGCATTGTGCAAGCAGTCCTTGCTGTGACTTTTGGTCTTTGGTTTGGCTGGGGCATCCTCAATGCTGTACTGTAACAGAGCTTTGGTACCGTCTCGAAAGGTTGACTTCTGCACGGCGCTGAATATTCCTGTCAGTTCCCAGGAGCCATGAGCACCGTGTGAGGTGAGAAAGCATCCTAAGACAGAAACGCTGCACGACTTAGCCCTCCGACAGAGGAGCTCTCAGGAATGTGTTATTCCAGAGTTTTAGTCACCAGCTGAAATGGGCTGCAGAATTGTCTTGGACTCCAGTTTGATTGTCATGAAAATGGTGGCAACGTTTACATAAAATGCAGCCAACCCTGCACATATATTACACAGTGAATTAAATCTGGCTTTCCATATATTCTGTGTAGGTGAAAGTTTGTAGAAATGGCAGCCTCACTCAGATGAGCTGCATGCTTGCAGGCATGGGTTATGGCAGGGATGTAAAAGCTACACAGGGAGCTCAGTTTATCCTCAGCTCAGTTCAAGATCTAATCCTGTTGCAGTTGGAGTCTATAACAATATTTTTTCTCTGTTGATTTAAAGCCAAGAACTAAACTTGCTCCCCTTGCATGTGTGGGCATCAGAGTAACCAGTGCCAGATGTACTGGCAGAGCAACGTGTTGGTGCCACAGCACACCATCAAGATCCCAGTGTCTACTTCTTAATGGAAGACTTTTTCTTTTTGAACACGTCTAGGTATTTTTCCTATGGTATAAAGCACAGTTGCTGTATATCCCAATGTCCTTACAGGAATATCAGTAGAGAAATAACTAGGCCTGAAGAGTTGAGAAGATTCCTGGGTCTGTATGTATAGATGAGTAAATGAAAAGCTAAATATCCTATGCATAAGCCTCAGGTGTGTTTTTTTTGTTATTTAGAGAAACCTTTCTGTATTTACAAGCTCAGTTTCCAAACAGCACCTGGAAGTGCACTCATAAATGCCAGATTAATGATTACTGACTCAAAAAGGAGGATTTTTTCCTTAAATTAACTTCCACAAATAAAAAGTGAATCAGGCAGTTGGTTTTTGAATTTCCAGAAATCTCTTCTTAAGCTTTTCAGGGGACATGATAAAAATTCATGAGGTTAGCCCAATTGTCTCTTTCTTGGACTAATATTTGCAGAATTTTACAAGTACTGAAAAAAGTCTTTCCAGACTTACTTCTCTAACCCCCTTATCTGCTCTGCAATCGACTATGCTGCAGTCATACTCTGTTTGCTTAATTTTTTTTTTAAAAGATCTACCTTGTATAAATATTTTACGTGACTGTCACTTCAGGATTTGAATTTGGAAAAGGAGGGAGCTTTAATTGAGATCAGAGATATCCAATCTGCTCTTTTTGAGGTGTTCTCATACAAATTTGTTATTTCAGGATGTCCTTTTAGGGAAAATTTTGGAAGGTCCGTGTATCTGTCTGCACAGTCGCCCATCAAGGAAAGGAGCAGAAATGTCATAATGTGTACACTTTGCTACAGTACAGTGTGTAGATACAGACCATGTGCTGAAGTAAGCTTTTGGATGCATGGTATTTTATTATTCCTATTAATAGTATCCTGTAGAGTCTAGTCACTTTTCAGGTACTTGGTAGCAATTTCAATGGTGATACAGTTGCAACTGAAAATACATTAGTTTTTGAAGCAGCCTTCAACTCTTCTAGTGTTGCTGCTTCTCTGCTTGATTTTTATTATGAATCTTAAGGAAACTTAGTAATTTTCTTAGAACCACAACTGCTAGAAGTAGGAGATTGCACCAGAAGCACAGCTGCTGTTAAAGAAAGCAAGTGTTAAGTCTTTGTAGTTGTACTGGAGTGCCTGGGAGAAGTTATCTGTGTATACAGAGGCTCAAGCTGGTAGGTTTTGAAAACATAAGCGGGTAGTTTTTAAAAACAAATATCCCCTTTTTTTTTTTTAAAAAAAAAAAAAAACACCAAACAAAAAAACAAACAAAAAAAAAACCACACCCAAAAAACCCCCACCAAAACAATGGGGGTAAGAGGTCCAGTCAAGCCAAATGGGCTTGTGTTTGGCAGATCCTTTGTAGGTGTCATAGTCTAAATTTTTCTTATAGCTGTGTGCCATGGTAATTTTTGTGTATTAAAGCTTTAAGACATTCCATGTTCCAGGGAGGTCCAGCTGCCCTCGTTTAGCCTGTTGCTAACTTTATTTTTGCTGAACACAATGGGAAAATGTGATCTAACTTGGGAAATGAAAGCAGTGGTGTATGGGAAGGAGACTGACCATCCAATCTGGAGACAGATTAGGCTTAGAGGTAGACCAGTTTCATTGCTGTAATTCCAAATAAAGCACCACAGCTGCTTTAGTCCCCACAAGATCAGACCTTCGTCCACTGCTAAACAGTGTGCACCAGCTCATCTAGTGAGTAATGGGTTTTAGGGAAAGGGAGAGGAACACTTTAGCCAAGGGTTGCCTCTGCAGAGCTTTGTCTAGCTAGGTGCTTATTTGGTACAGGTTTTGGTAGTGTCCAGTATCCCTGCAACATGGCTGGCCTTCATTTCCCCCATGCACATAGAAGGTAAGAAAAATCCCCCTCTTCCATCATATGGAGTATTGAGGGACCAGTGGAAATGAAATAATGTGACTGAAATATGCTGTGGCCAAGCAGGGGTTGAAACAATGTCTCCTGGTATGAAGAACTGGCTGTTGTGCAGGAGAAGGTGCTTTCTTCTTTCTGCTGCTTTGCTTTGAAGGATTAATGAATCCTGGTAGTGTGGCTTCCTGGCTGCCCCAGGAGGCCTTCCCTGGCTGTGCTGGTTCAGCAGCTTGCAGCAGTCATGCAGTCAGCTCTTAAACCTGCAGTTATATCTGTTAGAGCATGAGCAAAGTCCTTGTGAGGTCCGCATGGCCATGGAGCTCAGAAAAGGGACTCTCTCCCCGCCACTGGAGTGTGGTCAGCATGGAAATGCTGCCCCTTTCACAGCTCGGGTTGGGAATCCTATTATTATATGCCAAAGGGACAATTTGGACTTTGCTTTGCAGCTCATGTAAGTTTACTTTAACCTGAAGGAGGTTATTGGGATTACCAGAGGCTATATCAGAAAAGTCTGGTCCCTCTTGTGTAGTAGGAAGCCCTCCAAGCACATGAACAAAACCAGTCAGGTTTTTTTCTTAAAGCCTATGCTTGTACGGCAGGTCTGCAAAGTCTGTGAGTCGTCTACCTCCAGACTTGTTGCTGGGGTGTTGCTTAGGATTACCCAAACTGGGCATGTCAGGGGTTTACATGTGCATTATATATGGCTGTGACACCAACTAGCTCTGACCTACAGAAACTGCCTGTGCTTGCCTGTGCTAAACATACATTTTTATTATAAGGAAGCTCACAAAAGTAGGAACAATGGTAAGAGCTGCAAGAGAAATAGCCGGGCCAGGCAGTGTTTGTAGGCTGTATTGCCTCCTCTCCTCCCTTGATTTGGCAGGAGACTCTGTGTGATGCATTTTGACTCCCTGCAAAGTCATAGCAGGGGGAGAAGCTACAAAAAGCCCCCTGTAAACCTGTGCTGTTCAGTCTTATTTGGTCTGGCCAAGTAAAAACACAGCCACTTTTAACAATATTCAGATAATTATAAAAGTTGCTGATTAAAATAAATGCTTTCTTTGAGCTGGCTTGATTTATTCAGTGATTATGTCTGATTTTTGTTTCAGTGGCTATAATAGTGCTGATTTGTTTCAGATCGTCCCTCCTTTCAGGGTTTATTTTAAAACTTATTTCTTTACAGCTTAGAAGTACTCTTTTTCTGTCCAAATCGGAGCGCCGCACACCTGCTTTGCTTTTGTGTAATGGGTCCTCTCCCATCTCCTCCACCTCCCATTGATTTCCCTGACCTTCCTGTAGCACAGAACAGGAAAGCCTCTGTGGTCCTTGGGGTATTGGCTGTGTGCTGTGGCTCATTGCACAGCTCCATGTACTGGGATTTTTTTTTAGGCTCAGACAGGAAAATAAACATGTACTAAGGAACCTGGTCCTGGGGAGATGTTCATAATTCTTTATTCATTGCAGAAAATGAGAGCGCTAGGTGGCTTTTGCATGTGAACAGCAAGAGGGAAAGTAATTGCCCCTGTTTTTGGTGGTTAATAAGGGCAAATATCAAATGTTGGGGGGTAAATTCAGCCAGATTGATTCTGCAAGTTGCTTCTTATTTAAGTAAGACATTGGTGGGTTTGATTTTTTTATAATTTTTTTTTTTTTTTGCGAGCAGCATTTTTGGCTCATTCTTTTGAGGACAGGTACCCTAGGGTGCATCTTTGAAGTTAAAAATAATGGTGATTTAGATTACTCAGCATGGTTTGTGAATAGATTCATGTTGTTCTGTCAGTCTTGGTTCAGATAGAGATTTTATACAGGAATCCAGGATTGGAGGCAGTGTTTGCCCTTAGGGATAGAAATAAAATAAAGGGGGAGGGATAGGGGGTAGTGAAAGGAGAAGGAGGATTCTTGGCATCATTGAGCTGTATCACGTAGCTATGATTATAATTGGCATTTTTAGGGCAGTACTTTTGGTAGCCCGTGGTTTTTTTTTCCTGCAAATACTGCTGCTTGGCTGTGACCAGTGTAGGAGAGGAATTGGGGGATATGCTAACATGGCAAGAATGCCATTTATACTGCAGCAGGGAGCATGATGGAAATGAGTAATACCTGAGTAGGTGAAAAAAATATATTAATGACACCTTAAAAACCTGCAGTTTGGCTGCTTTTTTTGTATATACATGCTTTTGTGCATGCACAGGAAACATACTGTACATCTAAGTATTTGAAGTAAACTCAGTAATCCAAACCAAAGCAGCACTTAAGTTTCTGTTGTATACAGAATAAAGGAATTTTACATGAATCATTTGTGGGATTGATCATAGAATCATAGAATGCTATGGGTTGCAAGGGACCTTTAGAGGTCATCTAGTCCAACCCCCCTGCAGTGAGCAGGGACATCATCAACTAGATCAGGTTGCTCAGAGCCCCATCCACCCTGACCTTGAATGTTTCCAGGGATGGGGCCTCCACTACCTCTCTGGGCAACCTGTTCCAGTGCTTCACCAC
>VYZW01045049.1:43555-231532 GCA_013401315.1 Balaeniceps rex | reverse complement strand
TTTTTTTTTTTTTTTTTTATCTTGCCCTGCTTAAAAACCACATTGCCATTACTCATTCAACACCCTGTATTTAAGATCTGCTCCTCTGATGCCTGCAACAGATTAGCTATGATACCATAGCTGCTTATAAACCAGAGCACTTCATGCTAGACGACAGTTCTCACTGAATAGCCTCTCCATTTTGTTCGTGTACTTTTCATATCTTCGTTCCCATCTGAAGTTAAATTGTCTCACTCCATTTGAGAATGCTCTTAAACTTGTTGTCCTGGACTGTCAGCTAGCTGCCCTTTGGTTCGTATGCTGTTGACATGAATCAAGCCTTTATTTGGAAGCAGCATCTGGCGAGGCGTAGGCCTTATTAAAGGAGATCTAAAATGCCTAGAGTACTCTAAGGTACTGTGAAATAAATTAAAACTAGTAAGATTAAGAATAAAGCAAATCTTTATCTCGGCTAGAACTGTATTACTGGAATAATACATTGCTATCCTGGTCCTGAAAATCCGCCATAAAAGAAATGAAGGCTGATCCTTCAGTATATCACTTTGTAAATACAGTTGTCAGCATTAGGTTCCTCACACAGGCTCATTGGGGAAACAATAATCTCCTTTCACGCTAAAAAGTCTTTTTTCTCTAGTGTCTAGGAATTACATTTGGGGATAAAAGAGCTTTGAAGAGCTTTATCTTCTAAAACCATTGTTTTCTCTTTTACTTTTGTGCCAATTTCAGAAATATTGGTATCCAACAGTTAGTAACCGAACAATTAAAATGTATAAATGTAGTGCTGTCATGGAGAATCTGAAACTTTGCAGAATAAAGTATTACCATTACAGAATGCATGTGCAACAGCCCAGGGTTTATAAAACATGCATTAGGATTTTACAGCTTATGTTGATGAATTTTTGTAGTATGTTACTTACTACCTCATAAGTATAGGTATCAGTGGATTACTTATCACTTAATTGCATAATCCTTTTATAAGACTTAAAAAAATGCATTGGCCTTGCTCTTCCCCCATTTGACAGCATATATTTTTATTCAGGTTAATGGCTTATTTGGGTAACTAAATTCAAGTCTGCAGTCCTGTGTGATTTATTTAGTGCTCTTATAATTGAGGAAAGTTGGTTTTCTTTTCATGTTACTCATTCAGGAAAGCCAGCTCAAAAAACATGAAATAAAATGAATGCTAACTTCAGAAAGGGAAACACATGGTAGGTTTGTCTAGAAGGAGAAAAGTTTAAACGCAAAATTCCTAAAAATAGTGTTAAGATGGAAGCTGCTATTTTGTCTTCATGACCAGTGGTTACCTCGTGTATTGCACAGTGAGTTAAGACAATAAAAATTAGAAGGCTTGTTTGAAGACGCAGCACCTAGCTTAAAACGAGTAAGGAGAGATTTTTGATTGACTGCTGTTTTACTGCAAAGTCCTGATATGTGGCTATTCAAGAAATAGCTCAGCAGCTGAACATCTAAGACTGTTAGAACAAACTTCCATCCATTTTTCAAATTATTAAGGGGAATGGTTCAGGATTTTCCAAGATTGAAAATGGCGGCATCATGTTCTCTGTTTGCTTGTCCTGGTCACAAAAATGGTGTGTTTTTCAGTTGCTGAAGGCTATGTGCATATATGAAAGGGGAGGATGGGACTGGGTTTTTGGCTATTGAAAGAAAATGCCATTATTTTAGTTGGAAGCTCTTTTTACCTCAAAATATTTTGGTTTTATAGTCTTAATTTATCTTAAGATGTCTTCATTTTGGGGGGAAAAAGCATACTGAGTTATATGATGTAGCGTGTTTGAATAAAGCAGGCAGTAATCGTGAGGTCTGTTGGTTTTAATATTGAAAATACTGTGGCAAAACAGATCAGAGATTAAGTACCAGGAGTACACATGAATGCAGATACATCCTTTTGGGGGTTGTCTGTTAACTTTTACTTCAAAGAAAAGTGGTAGCTCCTCTCACCAGCTTTTAGGCTCTTCCCAACACGAATGATGAAGTGCTGTTGAAGGGAACATGGGTGACACCCGGCTATCAGTCATTTCTGCGCTACCACTGTGACATTGTATGCTGCCAAGCCACTGTGATCAATTGTCTGTACCCTGTGGGCTGAACAGTGGCTGCTGCTTCCCCTGCCAGGTCAGAGAGTTTTGGGGAAAAAAACCCACCCAAAAAACCTCAAAAAAATGAAGACCCTGCCTATCCTGTGGGGAGTTGTGAGCATTTAGGGGAGAAAGCAATTATTTTTTCCATGTGTAATGGGAAATTACTGTTCCTTATTTCTATTTCAAGATGGTTTGCTGAAAACACATCAGTGATGCAGTAGTGGTTTAGAGTTAGGAGTGAATGCTTGCATGTTAGTTTGATCCTCACCTACCCCTGTGTGATCTTAGTAAGGAATAATCCATGGATGAGTTGCCAGATAGCTGCAGGGAGTGCAGGATCAGGCCCTGGGGGTTGGTAGGAAGCAAGCCCTGCCAAGAAGAGTGGGGGCTGTGCATCAGCATGTTGATGAAGGAGGAGGACAAGGAATTGCCTGCTGATCTGGGCACCTCCGGGGCAGCTCCCAGGAGAGGGGTGGTGATGGTGAGGAATAGAGATTGCTGATGGCTTTCTAAAAACTGCATCTGTCAGACCAGGCTGAAACACCCCCAGCACAGCCCTTGATTTGCTTTCTTTTGCTGCTTTCCAAGAAGGAAAATATTATTAGACACCTCGCTCTTGCCAAATGCTCTGATAAGCATTTAACTTGCATATTCTTGCTTATTCCTCTTTTGTGTTCATTACTCCAGCGAGTGCCAGGCCACTGCTTTGATTATATTAAATTCTTGATTTAACAAAATGAACAGTAGAAAAAAATCAAATTATTCTATTTTAAGCAGATGTGTTTAAACTGTTAGAAAAGTTACCTATTCTTAAAGCCTGGTTTTACTTTAAGGTTGTGCATCTTCTTGATTTTGGCATATATGAACTACCTATATATCGAAACATATAAAATAGTGTCCTTTAGATCTGTTACTGTGCTGAAGTAAGATAAACCAGAAGCTTGTAAAGATGTGTGCTTTCTGTGGATAATTACCCTCCTTGGGATGCTTTCTTGCAGTATCAAAGATGAGAACTTTTGGCTCTGGAGGCGGGGAAGGACTGAGTCTTTATGCTGCAAAAATTCTCATTTGACTTGAGCAGAAATATTTTGGGGCAAGTCACCGGGCCCTTGTCTTCAAAGGTGATGATTCTTCCTGTAATATTGACAGTCCATGATGCTGTGCAGAAGATGCAGTTGGCAGGAGAAGATAGCGCGGAGTATTTCTTAATGTGATTTGAGATGTTGGTGTACACCATTAATCCATTTGCAGTTCTGTTCTGGTTGCGAGGAAGAGCTGCAGGCTTGGTGTTACTCTTGTTCAAGTCAGCCCCTCCCTTGCCTTGCCTTTGGCTGTGAGCTAGACCAAGATCTGGTGAGTGAGGGCAGGGTGGGAGAGGAGGTGATGACAGGACTTCGTAATTTAAATATCTACTTATTGAAAGTGATCTTTCAGAATTAATTGATTGTTTAGGTGTTTGAGTTTCTCTGTGATGCAGATGTGCTGCTCTAGGGAGCAGTCCTGCTGGGATGATATCCACAAGACCCAGCCGTACCCAGCAGATACCAAGTGAGATGGGAAAATTGTCTATTTCTGAAAAGGAGGACTTAGACTTGCTATTTTCAGCTCCAGCCACTTAGAAAAACTAGCACCTTTTGCCTGTGCTGGCAGCCTTTTTCATTGGGACCTCAATTTTTTTTTTTGCGGGTGGGGAATGTCTTTGCATATTCAGCCTGTGAACACCAGTTACAGAACTGATTTTCGTGGTTTCCTGCTGGAACCTGGGGGTCATTCCTGAAGTTTGTCACTTTAAGTTGAAGGGCATCAAAATAACTTCTGCTCTGTATGATATCTGCTCAGCATTGCTTGCTCCTGGTTCAGTCAACAGTAAAGGATAGCAAAAATGTGGCCTTTGGTCTTCTCAGAAATCTTGAGGGTGTTCAGTTTTGTTTTATTTTAGCTCTATCTTCTTCAGAAATTGGGAAGATTCACACTTGAGAGCTTTGCCTTGGTTTCAAACCTCCAAACTGTTTGACTGGGCAGCTGTTGGAGCTCCTTGCAAGACATAATTTTAAGTGCTGTTACAAATTGTAGGGCATGCACTCACTGTTTTAGTTGACTGCAATGCAAATGTATAGTAAGCCTGTAAATTGTAGCCAGTGTTGTGATTACAAATCATAATGCGAAATCACAATAATGCGAGATTATTCAGTTTGTCTCAAATCCTTCTAGATTACACAATTAAAGTCGTAACCACAAGTATAATCCTGTGAGATAAAGTCACTTCATTACACAATCTCCTTCTGGTTTACTGTTTGCTTTATTTTGATGCCAGATTGAATAACTGAATGTTCCTGTGCAGTTAACTTCAATGGTAGCATATCTGCTTTTTGTGTCGCTGCTAATTCTGGAGTTTATTTTACATCCTTAAAAATATGGATATTGATTAATACAATGGTTGGGCAAAGCCCTGATGATTTCAGTTCTAGTGCTGGGAAAATCAACCTCAAAATGATGAAGTTTTAGGAAATATGTCAATCACTATAGATGTCTTGTCAGATGACCAGAAAATAAATGAGTTGTAGTCATTGGTATGTGGTGTTAGGTGATGGGGTAGGTGACTGCGGGCAGGTGGGTGCTTCCCTCCAAAAGCAGTGGCTGCAGTTGCTCTGCTGCAGAATTATGGCGAGGTAGAGTACAGCTGCTGAACAGGGACGAAATAAATAGTTGACTTGGAAATGAATTTCAGACCAAATCAAACCTTTTTGCACAGTTTCAGATATCCATCTCCTTTCTTGTGTGGCACTTGGTGTCTTTTCCTGATGTTGGATGTCATGATGCTTCCAGTGCAAAGAAAACCGCAGTGGGCTAAGGAGCGACTTGTGCCTGTTGGCCAGAGCCCAATGACTCAGTGTCTCAGAGTAATTCTGATAAATACCCAGACTGAGATAATCAAAACCTGTCAGGGGATTTGGTTGTTGTCCTACTTATTAATTTTAATGATAATTGAATATCTGTGCTGATTACACAGGCTGTAAGCTCAGCTTCCCAGGCCCTGTATATTCAATTTCAAAATGCTGCTTATTCAGAGTCTGGTATATTTAACTCAGAGGGGTGGTCTCAATGTGGACAGGCTGTACAGGAGCTACTGTGTCCTTTGGAGTTGCAGTAACTAAGTCTGGCAGAGCCTGTTTCTCAGAGCTGTATAAATGTATTGAACTGGCAAATGTCTTTAGCCACCAGGGGATTTGGTTATGATGCTGCCTGTATAATGTTTGTAAAAGGCTTTTTCTGTGAAGGTGTTGTGGAGAAAGCAGGGAATTTTAAGCAGCCCTTGCTCAGTGTTTGCAAAGCTATTTTGTTTGATGCCACTAGCCCAGGTAAACCTTTTGGACACCTCTCTTCCCTGCCTTTTTTGAGCACAGCGCTACTCCTGAGGTTTTCTGCTTGCTCCAGTGCTAACCTGGGGTGTTTTCCCCCAGCACTGCTGTTTGCAGAGGTTGACTTCACTGAAGCTGGACGTGCAGAACTCCCTGTGCATCTCTCCAGGTGTTGCAGAGGGTCTTTGGCAGAAGCCAGAATCTGTGTTGAGCTTTTTTGTATGAGCGGCTTTTCCCAGATGAATTCCCTGGTGCATCTGTCCCTTCTGGAAGACCATGTAGTGTCCCCATTGATCAAGGATAAAGCAAGCAACTGAGACCCAAAATGGGTGCTAGTGCCATAGGTGTCCTGTGTTTTCTTGCACTGGGAATGAGCCTAACTTAGCAGAGTCTTGACTGTTGCCTTTAAAAAACAGACTGTCCCCTTCCTTTCTTCTAACCTTTGTGTTTTCTGTTCAAAAATAAAGCAGGAAAGAGAAAATAGAGTGAAAACAATTTTTTCACACACAATGCTGTGACCAGAGCTATTAGTTGGCAGATTTCCTTTCTTCTCTGCTCTGCAGAATTTTAAATCTGAAAACTGAACTATATTTCTCCCATATTACAGTAAATATGCAAGTAATCAAAATGATATTAAGAAAAAAAGTTGGGCAACTCCCTGCTGTTCAAATATGTTAATTGCGAATCATTGACATTCTAGACATGCTGTTACTTACTGAGTTATAGTTTCCTTGTTGGTGGAGTAAAACAATCGATTGAAAAAAAGCACAATATTATAGTACTTGCTAGTTCTTGTTATTTAAAAATAAGAGCAGATTTGTGAATGTGTGAACTGAAGGTAATGGTGTCGTAGCCTCATAGGATTTAAGGCCAGTGGGGCTGTTAACATGATGTAGTTGAATCTCCTGTGGTACATACAGTGTAGAAACTTGTTCAGGGGTCCTTTCACCAGGTCTGTAACCTTGATTTGACCTACAGTGCATCTTCTGGAGAGGGATTTCTTATTTTTAGTCTTCCTGTTATGGTGAGTCCACCATATCCCTTTGTAGTTTGTGCCAGCAGCAAGCTGTCCTTGTTATAAGCAAAACTAATCTTTCTAGCCTGAATTGGTCAAACTTGAGTTCTCAGTCAATGGATCTTGCTATGCCTCTTCTTTCTAACTTCACAGGTCATCTCTCTCCTTCTCCCCACAACCCATTTCAGACAAATAGAGGCCACAAGCAAGTTAGCCACATCCCAGCCTTGTCTTCAAATTTTTTTACAGATTTTTGTGCTGTAAAGTAGGTTTTTGATCTGTTGAGTAGCTGTGGACTCTCCTTTCTGGGACCTTTACAATTTCTCCTAGCTGAAGTGTTGTCATTTGAAATGAAAGTGGCTTTCTGGAAGTGGTCTTAGTAAAGTGTTGCATTATCTTTTTGTTTGCTCTGTGAGGCTGATGGGTCATGAGGAGAAGAAAATCATCCTTGTGATGGAAGCCAGGTGGAAGTGAAGAGGGAGTCTTAGGGGCTGCTCAGCTGGATGCTGTGGCAGGGAGGAGTTGGCGTACAGTGCCAGATGTATCTATGATGTGAAACTGTGTGCTAGCGCTGTGCTGAAGCCTCTGCCACCAGTATACCTGGGCGCTTGGTTATTTTGTAAGGGGGATGATGGGAGATGGACGTGCTACTACATGAGTGCATCATGTACATTGTTTCTGTTGGGAAGACAGGTTCCTGTTACAGGGGAAGATACAACCCTGCAGCCCCCTAAAGCCCTAGGCAAGGTGGGATTCAGCCTTGGCTCAGCATAAGCTTTAGTCCAAGTAAAGGCTTCACGTCTGCAAAGCCAAATAACTTGCAGCATCTTGGGACTCTGCATCCGTGAGCGGAGGAGACTGCACTGAAATCACCAGTGTGCTTGGACGACCTCTCTCCGACTGCTTCAGTCCACACAAATATGAAAATTCCCCTTTTGTGTGTATGAGTTGTGGAGTTCTTTAGGTCTGGTCCTATGTGACTTGCACCCAAGGCTAGGGGAAGCTATGGAGATGCAGAAACAGGCTTTTTGTGTCCTTCCCCCAAATGGCTTATTCCTTTACTTAATATGAAATTTCTTTCACTGCTTACTGTTTTAAGTTTCTTTGTGCACAATAATTTATGGATGAGAGCACACGTCATTAGAAAGCTTTATGTATTATGCACTATGGGGGCAACTTTTCAACATCAGAGTGCCATTTCTTCAGCTGCCTAACTTCCAGTGGGTATGTGTTTTGGTAAGAAGAATGATGTCAATTAACCACATAACCTGTAGAAGTGCTGTTTCCTATGCTAATTAGTTCTTCCTCTGAGAATTGTACCTTTAATTTATTTTTTTAAGTGCATTCATTCATCCTTTCCCTTTCAAACTTAAACACTTGGTGAAATGTGCATCCAGTTTCACTGAAAGAAACAAAGATTGAAAGGGGATTGATTTCATGGTATAACTGCTAAATAATGATGAAACTAGGTTTGTAATTTCATGTTCGTGTGAAGTGGTCAATCAGTCCATTTTGTAGAGTGAGTGTAAGGCCTAGAATAGGGATGGATAAATAATCATCTGTAGTTTCTGTGCTGAGTAGTGCCTTTCCTCCTGGGGACTCCTGAAGATTATTTAAAACTTTTTTTACCAGAACTTCAGGCTGCAGACGAGGATTATCTTGCCTAGCAGTAAAATGCTGTTGCTGCAATTCGGCTATGTTATGTCCATAAGCTGCACAAAACTGAGAGAAGCTTGCATTCAGTGATGGGCCTGCTGTGAAAGTGTCTCTTCCATACGCAAGTCCAGTGGTTTTCTGACTGGCCCTGGGCTGCTTTCCTAGCCATGGCATGTTGATGTTCAGTTGGTTCTTTAGTGGTTGTCAGATGATGGAAAAGAGCGTGGACTAGCAGGAGGTTCCAGATGAGGAAAAATAGCCTATGAAGTATGGAACCTCTCCAGAAATTTATCTTTTCCGAGATGGTTAGGATATAGGATCTGCCCTGAACTGATCATGTTTTAGCTACTTACTGTAATCAGTAATGTAGGACATCCATCATAAACAAATGAGCACATCCATGTTTCTTCAGTTCCAGATTTTAAGAAACATGGAGGTCCAAGTTGCATCTCTGTCCGACAGATTTACATCCTTGTAATTCTGGGGCCATATTTAAATAGTAACATCAGCCTGACGCGGTGGGAATTAAATCCCATAGAATAAAAAGTAACTAAAAGTTGCATTAGGTTGTGGAATAAGCATAACAAGCATCTGCATGTATAATTTATTACCTATAGTGGGTAAGTACTTAACAACAGTCATAATAAAGTCATTCTGTTCATTCCTTTTTAGATCTTAGCATACTGATTCAGACCTTAACTGAAAGTGAATATACAATCAATGTGAGGCTTTTTATGCTAGTTTAATAATGTAGACCTGCCAAAGATCTTTAATTAAATAATTATTCTTTGTTCAATCAGGATAGATTGCTTCACTATAAGGATTGCAGGCAAGAACATGCAAGATCTGCGCCAAACTGATCATGTTTTAGCTGCTTACTGTAATCCTGTGTAAGGGATAGTCTTTGTCGCACAAACCAGTGAGAGCAACCCAAAAACCAGGAAAAAATTGTAGTCAGATATTAAAAATGTAATGCCTAATTCTGAGATGATCAAAGAAAAGCATGCTAAGACCCAATTTGGTGGTGCTGTGAACAAAGTTACAGCTGTCTGGCAAATGGGAAAAAGATTTTCTAGAGGGTTCAGCTTCAACAGCTTGCTTTGTTTTTGGTGACAGTTGTAAGGTGCTCAGCATGTGAGGAATCAGCAAATCTAGGTTTTGGTTTTCTTACTGGTAACCTCATCCATTCAAGAGGTGGCAAATGCAGCTATTAGGAGGACGTGCAATAAATTGCATGGTGTATGTGCCTGCTGTACATGCCAGTTCCCGTAAGAGGGTCTGCACAGGCAGAGCAGCCTTCTCATTTCTTCCATCTGAGCATATTGGAAATGCAAAAAATCTGTTTGGTGTGGAGGCTGCTGCTTGTAGCATCGCACGAGGCTGACTTCGGATGGCCCCTGCTGCTGCAGCATGTCATTAATGCAGCTCACGGTGGCTGGACTGAGAGGACTTCAGTGTTTATTAGGGGAATATAATCATTTAAGCCTGAATAAGCTTCAAAGCTCTAATGTGGCTGTTTGGCCAACAGAAATGAGATGTAAATTTGTGCTGAATAGCCACTGATTACAGAAAGATGATTAATGCAAGATTTAAAATTGATTTATGGGTGCAGTTGTCAAGGCCTAAGCCATGAATGTAATATTATCTCTATGAAAAGCTTTGGGTAGATTAGTGACCAGGGAGCAGGGGCAAAATAATGCATTTGCTGGAGGGTCTGATATGGTGTATGGGCAGCCTATAATCTAGTCAAATTCAGTATAAGCCTGAGAGGTTAGGCTTTGCCAGTGCAGCACATGGATAATTGTATCACTTTGCCTGAAATATTAGAAAACCAAGAAGTTTAATGTTTTATTTTCATTAAATGCACTTTTTGATCAAGTATTTTTTTCTTTTTTACTGGAAACTCTTAAAAAATGTTTCTTCACTTTCAGGAAATTATAGATAGTCAATGACAATGATAAAGATTAAGGATTTAGTTTAGTTTTTGCAAATTTTCACGGTTGTGGGCATTAAAAATAAGGCAAATGCTTTCTGTTATTCTATTTGTAGTAAACAGAAGCCCCCAATAAATTTCAATTTATTTAAATATTAGGGCAACATTAAAGTAACAAGGAAAACTTCCTTTCTTGCTGCTTTTGAAAATTGTTCTGTGAACCTCTTGGTATCGTCAGATGATGAGTAATGTGAATGGTATCCCAAAAGCTTTAAAAACCCAAGCATTTGGTTATAAACCTAAAATGTATGTCATACTGTGAGTCCTTCTGAAAATCTGTCTCTGTCAGTCTTCCAGTGTTAAACCGTGTGGTGTCAACACTGTTTGTTATGGCATTTGTTAAATTGTTCTGTGATGAGTGTTACATTAAGCAGTGAAAAATGATTTAATGGTATTGTGTTTCTTCATTGCCTCTTTCATGCTCATCTCCAGTGTCTTACCCTCAACTGCTGGACTGCAGTTTGAAATGGATGTTTTAATTCAGATGTACAGAGAATTTCAAACCTTTGAAAAAAAATATAAAATTGTGGGGGAGGAGGCGGGGTTTGTGAATAACACATTGCTTTGCTCTGGGAAGGGGTCAGAGCAGTCTCTGATTAGGCATGCTGGAGAGGGGCTGATGCTCCTTTTGATTTCAATTGCACTAACCTCCAGCTGGTTCTCCTATTTGGATTCTGGTCCTGACATCTTTTATTGATCATGCAAATGATCAAAGTCTGAGCAAAACTTCTGTCCCATTTTAATTTTTTTCCATTGCATTTTGGTCTGCAGCACTGAAAAGTCTAGGTGACTTTGTCCTGATGTTTCTTCATTTTTCAACAGCTTGAATTGTGCAGGTCTCTGAACAGGTAATATATTTCATCATAAGCATGTACTGCAAATAATTTTTAAGGTTTTAATTGCTCTTATTTCTTACAGGCTTGCTTGGGTGGGACTTGGTTTAGCAAATTACTGCTTGTGTTTTGAGATGCTATCTCGGCTTTACAAGAAATCTGCATTGTTTCTTGTCTTGTCGGTAGTGCAGAGCAATCCAAGAATAGTCAAAACTTCTGCATTATAGTACACCAAGAGAGTTTTACTGAGAAGTCTCCTGCACAGCCTGCTGCAGAAGGCATGGCAGCAAACTTTACATGCATATTACAAATATAGAATATCGAAGAATTGTTCAAGTAGCAAATTCAAATGTTTAAACAATAGGAGCTGATGATTATGAAGTTCTCCGTGTAACTTTAAGTGACTTCTGATATGTCTTCACATCTAGCACTTCTTGGTAGGAGCAGTCATGCTTAGTCTCACAGTTTCAGCATGTGTCTTTCTTGTTTGGTGTTTTCCCTCAGCTCTGAGCAGTGTGACTGTGTCAGAACCTTACTTGATATTACTTAGTGGAGGAAGAGGATTTCTAGCAGTCCTGATTGCGCACAGGACTTCGAAAGCTTGACTTGGGTGGAATTAAAAATATCCAAAACACTGTAAGATACAGAAGTATCCGCCCAGATGCTGAAGTTCTCCCTTTTAAAAATTTCTTTTTTTTTTTTTTTTTTTTTTTTAAAAAGCTGATTGCAGCTGAGTTGTTCTGGGTATTGGAGTGTGCAGTTGGCAGCAACAGAGTTGGGATGGATCATGATGGTGCCGTGAACATTCACCCAACTCATTTCCAGTGTAGTTCTGTTTTATAGTGGAGATGAAACATTAATCATTTCCCTCATCTTCGCTAAGCCCTGTCTGCCCTGTGTCACAGTGCAAAGCAGTACATAAAACCTTGGCATCGAGTGAAATTGAGCCTTGTTAAAACTTGATGCAGTGGTGAGTATCTATCCTTTAACATGGAGTAAGGCCCTTTTTCTCCTCTTTAACACCTTTGCTGCCCACATGTTGAAAGAGGTGGTTCAGAAGCATGTGTCTGGCTGTTCCTTTAATGTTGCTGCAGTGAGAATTTGCTCTTTAACTTTTTTTTTGGGGGGGGCATTTAGGAAGTGACTTTTTAAGTCTGCTTTCTGCTAGGCAAGTATCACATGTGGAATAGCAGGGAATATGTGACTGACTGTTTAATATAGAGATGGAGGAAAAAGTTCACTAGTCAGATGTGGCATGTCTTAAAAAGATGCTTTAAACTTCCAATTCATACCTCTTTGCAATTTAGTTCCCCCACGTATGTTTTAGTTTATGAAAAATGATCCTTAGCTTCTGGCTGGGAAATCTTCTGTAATGAGTGAGGAAACTCAAATTTACTTCAGGTAATTAACTTCAGGATATTCTGAGGCTGTGTGTTAACCGGACTGTGCAGCTTAGTGGCCAGAGTAGAGTGGCATTATAAGAAACAGCAGAAAACTGCAATCCAGTAGTAAAACGAGAAGTGCAGCCCAAAAGTTGTGGTATTCTTATTTGTTTATTTTATTTTCCTATTTGGACAAATTGAGGGGAATGTGCCAAACCACCAGAAAATGTTAAGTTCCTTCTTTGGAGACTCAGCTTTTTAAATTAATTTCATTAGACCAGATTTCTGCCTGAGTAGGGAGATTAATCAGATTCTCTCTATCCTCTGTGTCTGTTATCCATTATGTTTTTTGCTTGACTAGTAACTGCTGTCAGTAGGAATATATGTCTGTATGTATAAATGTCTCAGTTGTAAAATTGCCATCCAAGTGAGGCTTGAGCCTCGGGTGGGAGGAGTATCAGATGTATGGAAATGGTAAGATCCCGGGTGGTTACAACTGCTTCTGGTATTTAAAGGTTTTAATAAACACTGGGATGAATATTGTTTGTGTTGAATGCACTGCAGTTTCCTTTTGACACTGGCTCCTGCCCTTAAAATGAGCTTCAAACCCCCCAAACCCAGGCTGAGGCTGTGTAGGAATCTCTTCACGTTTTGCATTATAAAAGTGGTTGTTGGTATTGGAAAAGAAAAGTTTGTCTGTACAAGCAGTAAGTTTTAGCTGAAATGAAAGTGTATTTGAGGTTGAAGGAAATAGTTTGGGTTGCTCTAGAACAGTTTTCATATTAATTTCTTTTTTTTTCTGCCCTCTATTCCTTTCCTAACTTGATCCAAGTACATGAATTGCTTTGGTTTCCTGATTATTTTTATTTCAAATTTGTGATTTACTGGAAAAAGTCACGTGGCTGTGGTTGGTGTCCTTCCACTGTCTCGTTGGTGCAGGGCAGGAGCAGGGATGCCACAGGGCTATCCCAGTGAGCAAGCATCCTGCCCTGAAGCAGAATTTGAACTTCACGCCTGAGTTGTCACACTGGCACAAATGCTTAAAAACTGTTGCCTAAGAGCTTTGTTTAAAACAGGATCCAGTGACCTGGCAGTGGTGGAAGAGAGCTGGGCAAAGCCATTTTGCCTTCTATTCTGTCTGGAGGTGGCATGTAGTGGGCACCATTTATCCTGTAGATCTTGAGCTGCTTGCCACGTGTCTGCTCTGCTCCTGGCACTGCTCCTCCATCTCCAAGCGCGGACTTGCAAACCGGCAGGGTTGTGTCAGGTTACTGCATTTTTCTTCTGCTTGAGAGTGGTTTGGATCATTGTCCCTCGCTGTGAGAGGGGATCAGGCTTCCCAAGTGCTCCATCAGGTGCTGATGGACTCTGCCATGATTGGTAGGCTATACATATACCTCTTGCCAATGCCAGCGTTCAAAACAGAACTGTTTTGCTCCTGCCAATCCTGAGGTCAGCATCGCTTTAGAGGAGGCTACAAATAAATACTACTTTTAAAATACTACTTTTGGGTACTTTTGATTTTGTGTTCTTGTTCTTTGAGCAAGCAAATCCCTTTTTCTTTTAGTGAAGACAGAAACACCCCCAGCAAAGACTGTCCTTCAATCATACGGCTCCAGAGCTGAAAATCTGAGCAATGCCGTGCATCGCAGGGTGTGTTGATAAAACTGGCAATATTGGTAGCAGGCTTTGAAGTAGTTGAATTTTGGGACTGGCGTGTCTAAGTGGTGTTTTGCAACAGGCAAAATGGTGACACAGTCAGCCTTATTTTACAGCTAGCACAGTTCTGCAAAACCTTCAGCAGCGCAGAAAAAAAAGATGTGTAGTGCTCTGCCTGGCTTCCACTACAGATGTAGCCTTATGTGACCTCATTGAAGTCACTGAGACTGCACAGAGGACAGCCTGCTTCTTACTTGCTTTAACTTTGTAATATGATAGCAGGTGGAAAGCTGTCAGGCAGCTAAAAAAAACCAAACCCAAGTTTTTGGGTTTTGTGATGGGTGGAGGGTAGCAAAGAGAGGGAAGGAGCAGGTTGTGAGATAAAGTTGAGTAGCAGGAGGGAATGTATGTATGGGAACTGAGCTGGAGGCTATTGATTGGCAGCCAGGTTCTTAAACATCAGATGCATAAAAGGAAATCGAAGAGACTGCCCAAATGTTACCAGGATGAAAGGCAGGATAAATAGCACAGAGCTGAACCGCCAGGCTGGTCTGCCCTTCTGGAAGGGTGGCAGGTCTTCCCTTTTAACTTGCCATAGGGATTACATAGCCCCACGCTGCACTCTCCTCTGTACCAGTGTGTGTTCGTGCTGGGTTTGACAGCAGGATTTTGGGGTAAAACTACCCTCCTCTGTCTGTGGGCAAAGCATGTGGAGTATCTCGGATGCTTCCATACATTCAAAGCCTGGGATCTGAGATCCATGCCAGTCTTGCCTTTCTCCAAAAGAAAAAAAGGTGAAAATGCATAAATCCTTTTCCAATTTTACATCTTTGTGCCAGCAGATACCTGAATTAACATGCACATGTTGCAGAGCTCCACGTGGTGGGGTGGAAAATGAAATGGGAGAGGATGAGGCTTCTTGTACCAGGGAGCCTGTGAAATAGGTAGTGGGAACAGAGGCAGGTTGCACAGTCCTTGGAGGGAGGGAGTCCTGCTGGGAAGGTTCCAGGTTAAGTCTTAGGAATCCCTTTGCTTAATGCTCTCAAGCTCCCTTTCCCTCTTAAGACTCCTAGGATTTTGCAAAATGTCTAATTTCTCTTTCAGCAGTGCTAGGATGCGTGGAATTAGGAAAGAGGCTTGAAATTTCCACACCACCTTTAGTGGCTGCTAAAGAGAGTGAGTTACTGAAGGCCAGTAACAAAAATTCTCCTTGCAAAAAACCCCCTCCAAACTAAATAAACAAAAGCTGTGAAATTTTCATCCCTGCTGTCAGTATTTGTTTTTGGGGCAGTAGCCTTTTGCTGTGCTGTGGTAGCAAATTGCAGTCCTGGAATCCTGGAGATCAGAAAACAAGCCTGAGTAGCAGACAGCTGGTTAATGTGTTTTAAAATTGTCCGTTTAACCCAAGGCTGCTCCACTGAATGCTTTTTTAGCTCTTATATTTTTAGTTAGATGTCTGATATCTTTGGCCTTTCCATAGGCAGACAGCCTGCATGAATTGCATGCTTCTTATTGATGCAGCTGAGTGCAGTCTTGAGCTTCTGTTAACTTGCCAGCAGTAGTGTACTGGAAATTTCTGATTCAGAAATAGGTCTTCTATAAATGATTTAACATCAGGCCATTGAAATGCATTTGTGTTTTCCTTCTTAGGGCTATTAAAGATGTGGAGAAAACATTTAGCACCAAATTAATGGTTGCATTTTTGTTTTAATCCTGCGGATGGGGTTGATTTATATCTCAAAAATATGTGCTGCAGAGAGGAATTATAATATTACACAATTTTTCAGTTGTACTTAATTTTTTTCACACTAATATTTTCAGCTAGATGCTGTCTCTTTAATGTGGTGAGTTTTCTTTTTCATTAACTGTAAAGTGCTGCATTTCATCCTCTAGTTTGTATTCCTTTGTTGGTTGAAATACTTGTCTGAGGTCTATAGTGATTGGGAAGCTGGGACCAGGCAGAAGGTGCACGGGCTCTTACCCCCATCCCCTTCTTGTGGAGGGATGTAAAAGCACAAGGGCGGCAGGCTGCCTGTAGTCTCTGGGGGGAGGCAGAAGAGAAAGAAATGGTGCGCTCCTACATGCAGGTAGATGAGAAGAAGATGGGATTAAATGACAGAGCAGAGATTTTGCACAATAGTGGCTGCTCTGATAAAATCTCGTTGGCTTTCCCTTGAGGATTATACAGAGATAAGCAGCCTTAGCTCATTAGTACCTCCCTTTCCTCTTGCTCTCTGATTGCTTTAGGTTGATGGTACCTGGGGATGGCAGGACTTGCTCTGATTCGGGGTGCGGTCCTGGAAATGCAGCACATCCTGAAGCCCGAGATGTTAGGTCATGTGCCGTTTCTTGCAGCTGAGGTTAGTCTCTAGCTCAGTTGATGTATTTATGCTTGGACCTTCATCCCCATGGTGTTAAGTGCTCTCAGTGCATGAAAGCAACCATTAGAATCACTGGATTTAGTTTTTGAACAAATGAGCTTTCTTACACTCGTTCCCACTAACACAACTCCTGGAGCAGCGATGGAAATGAGCTTAATTTTGTACCTCTGGAGAGCATGATGCTTGGGTCTTTGAAAATTGATCTGGCAAGTATTAAGAAAGAGAAGTGATGTTTTCCGATATGCCTTCAGGTCAGGTCACTAATGATATTACTGCACCATCACATTACTGCAAATGCCAGTTCCCTGAAAGAAATACACATTAGATGCTCCCTAAATGTTGTATGGAGTTACACTGTGTACCTTGTGGCCATCCATACACATCCCCACTTGCTAAAACTGGTCTAAGCAATTTCCAGCCCTCAAATGCTTTTCACCACCTCCTGCTGGAGGTTAACACTTCTCTGTATCTGCTGGTTGATGTGTGTGATTGTTCGAGTGATCCTCTGACCTTCAGCCAGAAAAAGCAAAGGTTTAAAGTCATTAAGGTCTTTCCTGGGCTATATTGGGATGTACTCACCTGTCCTGTGGGCTGATTCGGCAGGGATCTCTGCCTGGGTTGGGGGGAGTGGAGGGATACCCTCCCTTTTCATCAAATGGAGAATCGCCACTGTGATAAAAATAAGACTTCGCATCTATATGGTGTCATGTTAAATGAATCCACTTGGAAGCATATATGTACAGTGTATTTAGCACTTAAATTAACCACAATAGTTGAAGAATGGTGCTTTTCTTCTTTTTAAATTCATGTATCTAAACCCACCCTATTTACTGGAACACAGAGAAGCTAGCTGCAGATTTGTGCTATCTTGCATACTTTTCCTGTGTGTTTTCTCAATGGCTCTACTCTTTGTAATTGTTAATTGCCTCCCCTCAAAGTTAGGCGTGAATCCTGCACAGATCTGCCTAGCTTTCACTGCAGGCATATCTCTAGCTAACTCTGTGGTACTACCAGGAAGGGTGAAGTGACAAGTACATGTTAATCACAGTAGGGTCATGGCCTGTGTAAGCCCAGGGACATAAAAAGGGTTTAGAAATGAAAATACTGCTTAGCATGACAAAAATGTCCTCAGGTTAGGTTCCTCATTCAGAAGACTGGTGGTACCTGTGAACTCTGCGCATCGCAGCGGGCATGTCTTGCTGAAATTGCAGAAGTTCCCATTTTTGCATCCCAGGTCAGGGAAGAGAGGAAATGCTTTTCTGCTGGTGGTATTTATAACTCATTTTGGACTGTAGCATCAGGTTATGTTTTCATGCCACTTGTTGGTGCCATTTTAATTTAAAATTTAAGAACAGCATTTCCCTTAAAAAATACTTCAACATTATGTTGACTCTGAGCGTGTTCCCTGTCAGCTCTGCAGTAATGGCATCTGGGTTGAGAAGGCTCTCAACTTCATCTCGGGCTGTATTTCCAATGAAAAAAATTGGCCTTTGGCCTTAGGAGATATGCAGCTTGGAATATAGCTATTACCTTGTACCAGAGCACCTTTAAATTATGCTGTGTGCGTTTGCTTTGTGCTGTGTCTGCAGCTATGACTAGATGTGGGCAGCAATGCTGAGTGGAGAATGGAAGAGGTTTTGGGAATTAAGCCCTTGCAGATGAGCAGGTCAGAAGTAGAAGGGAACAAAACTGAAACTATCACTGGTTGTCCCGAGTTCTTTGCTGTACTTATGTGGGTTAATCTAATCTCTTAATGTGACACTACAGTTGTCAAAAGCAGAGAGGAAACATTAACGCTGTGTCTCTACTGTAGGCACTGTTGTGGTGCTACTGACTGTGGTGTGCTGGATCAGGAAAAAGCATTACTTCCAAATGATGCATTTCAGAGTGTGGCCAAAATAAAATGAAAAACCAGTTGTTACAATTCCTGCAAACAGCTGTGAGAAGTTATCTGGAGCTCTGCTTAAAAACCTGTGTAGCACACAAACAGGTCAAGATTTGCAGATCCCTGTAACTTTTATTGGAAATAATCTTCTCTTTGCATGAGCAGAAACTCCTCTGACTAGCACACTTGGAGAGACTAAAGGCCCATTTATTTCATATATCACTCTGCTGATTTTCTGGAAGGCTCTTTGGTGGGGGAGAATAGCTTGGAGAAATGTGGTCGTCCTCACTGCATTGGGCAGTGATTTGAGGATGTGGTAGAAAGGAGCCTGGGGGAGCAGGGACAGACGGACTGTACATAGCTTTTTTCCCTCTATGTGGATGCATTGGAAAAGGCCACCTCATGGTCCCATCTGCTTCTGTTTTGTTCCCTAGTAAAGTACTAGTGGACAAACCCAGCAGTATGTTTTCCCGCTTCTGAAATGTCTGAAACGAAAGGTTTTAACTAGCATCCTTTTATATTTCTAAAGGGTCTCTTATGTGGCTTTATCAGGAAGGTATCAAGTCTCCAGTATGGAAGACTTTGCCATTTAAAACATTTTTTTCCCCCCCTCAAAGTCCTCCTGAACCTCTGAAGACCAAGGTGCTCTTAGATGGGAAAGCTAAGATTTTGTGGGAGCTGTAACTTTTTTAAAAAGTAATACTTTTCCTTTTTATACAGTGGGAAGAAATTGGTGAGGTGGATGAAAACTATGCTCCGATACACACATACCAAGTATGCAAGGTAATGGAACAAAATCAGAACAACTGGCTTCTGACCAGCTGGATCTCTAATGAAGGGGCATCCCGCATCTTCATTGAGCTCAAATTCACCCTGAGGGACTGTAACAGCCTTCCAGGAGGACTTGGGACTTGCAAAGAGACTTTTAACATGTATTACTTTGAATCAGATGATGAAGATGGGAGGAATATCAAAGAAAACCAGTACATCAAGATCGATACCATCGCTGCTGATGAGAGTTTCACAGAGTTAGACCTCGGCGACAGAGTTATGAAGCTAAACACAGAGGTGAGAGATGTCGGGCCCCTAACGAAAAAGGGATTTTACCTTGCTTTCCAGGACGTGGGTGCCTGCATCGCCCTGGTCTCTGTGCGCGTGTACTACAAGAAATGCCCATCGGTGATCCGCAACCTGGCCCGCTTTCCTGACACCATCACAGGAGCGGATTCCTCGCAGCTGCTAGAAGTGGCGGGTGTCTGTGTCAACCACTCAGTGACCGAGGAGGCGCCAAAGATGCACTGCAGTGCTGAGGGGGAATGGCTGGTGCCCATTGGGAAGTGCTTGTGCAAGGCAGGGTATGAAGAGAAGAACAACACCTGCCAAGGTAAGGGTCTGCAGGGAGGGTGCTGTGCTGAGGCTGCCCAGGTGATGTGCGGTCTTGGCTTTCTTTTCTTCCATGTCCTTCATGCCTGGTTGTGTTGACAATGGTGGGTCAGGTTCTCACTTCCACTGAGGTCCTTTGAAGGACTGTGACAGCATGAAGAGAGAGGCCTTGGCTGGGTGTAGTGGGGCTTGACACCTGTGTACGAGTCTTTATGGTGCTTAGAGGGCTGTAGGCAAGGAGAATCTGGCATGCCACTATTACCTTTGGAGTGCTGTTGGGTCCATGAGGCGATTGCTATCTTATCAATTATTTAAAGCTTTATGTTATTTTTCCTCAGTATTGGGGTTTCCTTATGAATTTTAGAAGCTTGGTTTCTTTTTTCTGGACTGTACCAGGGAATGTTTGAAGTTAATCTCCCTATGCAAGATGCGTTTTGTTTTTGTATTTAAAGGAGTATGTTGTTCTCTCTTTATCACTCTATGGGGGGGGGGAGAATTTGATGTGGTGTGATCTCTGGTAAATAGTTTAATACAAAGCTGCTCAGCTGTTCAGAGTTAAACCTAAAGCCCCACTGATAAAAATGCTTCCATATGTGCTGAAGTTTTCACACAAGTAGCTGGCTGAGGTTTCTGAGTTGCTGGTCAGCATAGGTCTCCTGAATCATCAGGGGCCTTGTGCAAGAGATCTAGGATATCTGAAGCTCAAGACCTAAAAAAGAATACTTTTAAAGAAGTGCAACATACACTAAGAGTGTATAATCTCATTTTATGGTTTGCTGTATTACACACTTGTTTATAAAATTGCCCTTCTATTGTAAATATGTAACAGGTAGTTTAAAACCTATTTGGACATAAAAGAGAAGGGGAAAGATAAAAGATTTCAATGTGGTTTGTTTTTTGTGAAATTATTATATGTTGGTCATTGATCCCATCTTAATTGCCTTGTACTTGCAGCCACTTAGTAATACATAACCTGTGGGGAAGGCAGAGGGATTCTGCTCCAACCGAAGTTGGTGTTGCGTTTTCTCTTCACCTCTGTCCAGACACTCATTATTGGTGTTTGTAGTGTTGGTGCAAAGGATAGATGAGTACATATCCAAAGCAAACTGTGGCCTTGATCCTTTAGTCCTTGGTCACACACTGTGCCCCTGAAGATTACATAGTTCAAGTCTCTTCAAGGGTTGACTTGGAGAGAAAATGTAGGTATGTTTGTTTTTGGAGAAACTTCTAGTAAACAGCATGTGGAGTGTGCTTTTTGACCACGATAGTCTCCTTTTTCTGCAGATGTAGTCAATACAACAAAATCTGACTCGGTTTTGCTTTTCCTGTGCCAATAAAGATACTTCTCCTGTTTAGGGGGGGAAGAAGAGTTGGACTTGATGTTTGATACTGCAACAAGGGGAGCTAAGATCAACACTAGCCCAAGCTGAGGAAATCTAGACTGTCACAGATGAGGGATGTGGGTTAGATAGATCATCGAGGATCTGCTTCCATTATGGCTAAAAATACCATGTCCCAAAATAACATGCACTGGTTGGGTGCTACGTCTAGACGCTGACTTCAGTCACCTGTAAGAATTTTTGGAGGAAAGGGGTACATCCATTAGTCACCTTTCAAATCCTGCCCTCCCATGCAGCATGGGATATCTCAAAGCACTCTTAAGATCTCAAAAACAAGCAAAAAACAAAACACCAAAAAACCCAAACCAAAAAAACTGGACTGGTTTAAACTAGAAACCTGAGAGTATCTTTGAGATACATCTTTGAGGAGCTTACTGTGCCTGTCGAGCGGTTGGATCTCTGGTAGTGCTGAGAGCAATTTGGGGTGTGCTTTCAGAACACCTTAGTGATATGAGGTTCTGCTTTCCATTTTGGGGTGTGGGTTGTTTTTTCAAATTTAGTTTTCTTAGTCAATTGAGAGGACAGTGTCTGGCCCCACAATTTATGACTGTGTTGGGTAGGACTGTGATCATAGTTTGGAAGTGTAAAGATGCTTTGTGGCGATGTACCCTTGCCCTTCTGTCATAAGGCATACCCACATAAACTACTTTTATACTTCACCTACAGCCTGCACCCTCAGCAGGAGTTTGTAACTTTAATTGCTCTAGAGCTGTTAAAGCCCATAATCCTCATTTGTAGGAAAGCCCTAAATTCCATCACCAAATCAATGGGACACTGGGCTCTGAGTGCCTACGGCAAAGCCTGAGGGCCCCATTTGGATGTCCTGTGTTTAACTCAGGTCATTGTGCCAAGCATTTCCTGCTGGTTGTCTTCGAGATGCTCAGTTGATAGGAGACATTCAGCCTTAGGCCATTCAGGAGGTCTGCGTTCAGCGTGCATGGAGCTCATGCTGATATTCTGTGTGAGTAAAATGCTTTCTGGTTTGGATATTGTTATATTCACAAGGATGAGATTTTTTTCTAGGACAGCAAAGTTAAACTTTGCAGCCATAAGCAGAATAAGTAACACCAGGAAAGGTCCTATATGCTTGTAGATGCTTCCCCCTCCCCCACAGCCTGACTGGTGTTTAGGAAATGCTCCATGCTCCTGGCTCGCACAATGATGGTCTTGGCACTCTGCGGTGTAGCTTTGACAAACACCTAAATAACTTCTGACCTTTGGTTTGTAAATCAGTTGGGTGCATCTTGCAGGAGGTCTCCCTGCTTGCTTTCACTTAGGCATAAGCAGGTTGTTAGTGACCACACTTTGGGAAACATTATCAACCCAGAAAGCCTGGCTTTGTTTATTAAAATTTCTCCTGCAAAGATGACATTTTCTGAGCTCTAGTGTCACATCTGGACAGAGCAGACTACACTCTCTTATTAGAGGTGATGTAAATACCAGTCACCCTCACAAACATATGGGAACTATTGAAATCCTTTCTGCCTACAAATCATTAATTGGCAACGATGTTCTGAATTCATCATCTTGTCAGCAGGGTTCCTGTTTGAAGAAGGCACTGACAGTAACAGCTGAGCAATTTCTCTCGCTGGGGACACTGAGGTTGTAAATATGACATGGTCTAATCTCCTTATATAATGTGCTCGCTCCCTCAATTAATATAGGCAGCTGGGTAGTAGTTACTGTAAAGAACCCAAACTGCTTGGATTTTTACACCATTTTGGCAACATGACCCATTTATCAGCAACTGCTATGGGACAGCTAGAGGTAAATTGTGACTGTTCTGGGACATGTTTATAAAGGACCAGTGTTAAAGTTCATTATTCACAAGAATAAATTCCTGTACTAGTTAATAAGAGAAATGAAAGCAGTTGCTCTATGAATTTCTACCCTGGTTTCCAGAGCAGTGCTTTAGTGCCACTAAAGGACCGATGGTTATTGGCTTTGCCTCTGCTCAGCCTGTGCTGTCTGAATGGGTCCTTGAGGAAATGTTCCTGAGCATTTTCACTAGCTGGAAAATGCCCAGTTTCAAGTCTGTTTGGCCAATTTTAAGTCTCCTAATGGTGGTCTCCTTAGCAGGCAGTACTCAACCAAAGTTGAGGGCCAGATCCTAAAATGCTGTAAAACTTGATGTAGCGCCACTGAAGTCTCTGTCTTTACCCATTTAGGGATTTGGCCAAACAATTTCTTATCTGCCCCAGTCTATGCTTTCCTTCATCCTGCACTGGCAGAGGTGAGTTTCATTGTAACTTCAATTTTAGTTGCTTACTGTATACAGCAGGGCTCACCATTGGGGTTTGCGTAGGAAACGAATAAAGTCACCATGAAAAGGGCACCTTCTGGCACTTGTCTTTGTATTCATCCTCACCTTCAGCTCAATATGTTCTCAGTGAGAAGCAAAAAGTGCTTATTTTTATGGCTTTAAAAGCTCTGGAGCCCGTGCTACTGGAAGGGAGGGGATGTTGACGTGAGACCCAAATACACTTGCAGTGGTGAAGTCCTGCTAGTGACTGGGGGGCTGCAGAGTGGTAACTGCGGATGTAATTGATTTGCAGAGCCTGGATATTTTTACAGATGCTTTTAGAGCTGAATCACAAATTAATTAAATATTTGAGTTTTTTTAAAAAAAAAACCCACCAAAAAAACCCCCAAAAAACCACCACCCCCCCAAAATGCACTGAATGAGAGCCAAGTTGAAAAGATGAGTAATGAGTCCAGGAGGTCACGAGGTTCTCCTTTCCAAGAATTGGTGCATGCTGCTACTTGAAGAGACATCAAAAGCAGTACAGCCAGTTTTAGCCAGCTACAAGGTATGGACAAGATTACAGATGTTAGAGGTGGACAAAATAATGGAGGAAAACTCAGTGAAATCTTTCTTCACCCTTGCCGCCTTCTGAGGAAGAACTTTGAAACTGAGGGCTGGAGGGAGGATGGGTTGGGGTATGGTTTTCTGGTTTTAGAAAGGAATTGCTGCCAGAGGAAATAGCTGGATATTTTTTTTGTAAAACAACTCTAGAATGTTCAAGCCCTTCTGCTGTCTTAAATATTGATGTTTGTTTGATTATTTGTCCCTTAGTCAACTTTGAACATACCTCAATGCATTTACAAAACAGTATTTGTTTTTGCTGACTGTTCATTACTTGTGTTGTGATTCAGCCGAGCTCTTGCCAAGAGAAATGAGAATTTCTTACAGAAAACAAAGGCTGCAGAAAAACCTTGTGTTGGCAGGTCTTTTATTCTGGATATAATTAAAACTAATTGACATAGGTAGCTAGCTTACGTAGATCAGAAGTTTATCTGCCGAATCAGTTCTTGCGTGATTTTGTTGCTGGCTGATTGGGGGCGAAGCAGAGTTACTCATCTTCCTCCAAGAGCGGTGAGAGCGGTGCAATCAGTGCAGATGTTTGAAGGCACTTCCCCAGAGTGGTGATTGCCCCCCTGTTGATCAGGTATTGGAAGGATATTCAGAGGCAATTGTTGTTTTGTAGCCGTGCAGGAGCAGGTAGGCAGAGGTAGTGACCCTCCGCTGGTGGGTAGCAGAAGGCACTGTCTGTGGAGAGTTGGGAGGCGGTGGAAGGCTTGCAAAGGCGGTGATGGCAGAGCCATGCTTGATGACTATCATGTTTCTGTGTCTGCACAGCAGCTATCCCAGAGCCCTGACTTGTGAATGAAACACGTAGCTGATACCACAATAAAAAGAAAAAACCCTGTCTTTTTAACAAATTTGCTGTGTGTGGTTTCTTCAGGTGACGCAGTGCTGCAGCTCAGCCATTGCCTTCCCTGTCCCCTTATTTCTAGGAAATGGAAATGTGCTGCTGCACAGGTAACCTTATTTTGGAGCTTGGGCTTTTGCTCCGAAGCAGCCAATACTTCTGGTTTTGCATTTGATGTAGGCGCAGGAGGGGGGCAACTTCTCTTCAACCCTCTCCACAACTTGCTTGTGTGCCTCTCCGCCTCAGGTTGGCTGAATTCTTGCTCTAAACTCCTTGTTACGGATGCTAGAAAGACAGTGTACTGCTAAATCCTGCCTGTCTTGTGGGAGACTTCCCAGGTGGGACTCAGGTGAATAAGGCAAGTGTGCTTTTACCCTTGTGGTGGAGTGGAAAGCAAGCAAAATCTGGGGATTTAAAAAAAAAAAAAATTCTTTTTAATTGTTCTACTGGGAGGTGATTACATGGCAAGAAAAACATTGATGGAAATATTCAGTATATGGAGAATACTGAATTTGGAAATACAGTTGGCCCTCCAGGGAGTTCTTTGCCCATCATTCATACTTCTTGTGCATTTTTCTGATTAAAACCAAATTGGCTGGGAGTATAGCATGGTAGGTGTTTATACAATTGAGCTGAAGTGCTTAGTTAATTTTAATTAGGCACAAAACCAACCAGTGTCAGAATAGCTGAATTTTTGGCCACACAGTGTGTATTATCTTTTCAAATGTAAAGAAAAACACTTGAATGCTACATTTCAGCAAAAGGCAGTTGTCACTGGAGGGGGAATGGGTTTTATTCTGTAGAGAGGTGCATGCATGTATATATTTAGGTGTTTTGTTCTGCAGCTGAAATAATTAACAAGAGCAGGGAAATGTTTTCCACAGATCAAAACTGTGTTGCAACAGGATTGATTAAATATTACTCTTGTCTTTGTTTTATTTTGCATGTGTATTTGTCTTCATTATAGGAGGCATGGTATCTGTGTATGCGGAATATATCGTGCTTTACTAATGAGTTGTAACCTTCTGCACTACCATGTATGCTTGTAACCCTGATGACTCTGAAGATCTTTCCTCATTTTGCAGCAATACTTTTAGGCCATTACTTTGACCAACTTAACCTTACTGTTCTTTGCAATGTGGCTGTTGTGCAGTCACCTTCCAGAAGGACAGTTAAGGAGCACTTTATTTCCCCCCCAAAGTATAGATAGTGCAAATAAAATAAGGTTTGGAAATGGCTCCGAATGTGTAACCTGTGAAGGTCATGTTTGCTTCTTAGCCATAAGATATTTTGGGGCAGATAGTAGGGTATGCTTTTTAGTCTGGTCCTAGATAACTAACTGATATTTACTTGAATACTGACTTTGGTGTTAGCATTCTTCAATATAGGGTATGCATTGGTAGCTTAGGGAATATCTTAAATTATGGGATGGGAGAGGTGTTGCAGGAGAAAAGGAGCATTAGCCATGATGCCGCTATGTTCCTTTGATTGCCACCTTTGACTTTGAATTACTTGGAAACAGCTTGCTATTAATTGTGGTTTTTAGAAACAATTAAGGACTCTGGAGAAATACTAAGGATAAAGTACATGAATGCTGGTTGTCAATGCAGTGACTTTAATTGCCTTGATTTAAGATATTGCTGTCCCCAGCTGCCCACTCTGTCCCATTGCTGGAAGCTGCTGCTGGCTCTGCAGAACTGGATAGTCTGCACGTGAGCTGATGCGCCCAATGGAGGGCTTGTCTTGATGCCCTGGCCTGGGGGCAAATAAGGCACGGGCACTATCCCTGGATGGTGATCTTTAGCAGAAGGGTGGCTGCAACTTCTCGAACTGCCAAGGGTCTGCCAGAGCTCATTTGTCAGAACTCTCATTCCACCTAATTTATATGGGGTAATAAAATAAAGTTGTAGTGTTGTGTTTTGTTTGTAATTCGGGTTTACAGTTTTGTGTTTCTCATTTAGAAACACTTAGCAGTAGTTAATGATGTGTTAACATTTCAATAATAAGCTTTTCTCTCTGCATGCTTTACATCTTGACCATTTTAACTTGCTTTGGGTTAACATTGAGGCTGAAATCCAGGCTCCACAGAAGGAGGCTACAATTATGCCTTGTATGAACAGATTCGCAGCTTACTTTTTATTTAATTTCTCTAGCTGGATAAACTTGTATCCCATATAAGGTAAGTGTTCAGTAGACTGCAATAAGAGCAAAGAGACTGCAACACAGATGTCTGCAGAAAGAGGTGAATCTGTTCTTTGTGTAAACAGAGATGCCCATTTGTTTTGCTGGAATTTTGCTCATTTTCTATCACTGAAGAAGTTAATCTAGTATAGACATCATGGTATCCACGAACAACATATGGTTAAGGTTGTATTGAGCATGGTACTGATGTGCTTCCATTTTTTATTTCCCTCAGGGTGGCTACGAGGTTGTTAATACCGGAACAAACTCGAAGAGCGAGGCTAGGTGTTATATAAACCCCAAACCATATACCCAAAACAAATGAAAGAAAAAAGACAAAAGAGACAATGCCAGGCTTGTGGGTGACCCTTATTACTTTCATATACCTGTCTTATCTTTATAAATGTATGTCCTTAAAAAAACAGCTGAAGCTTGAAGAATTGGGATTTGAGATGACACCTTTCTTCTCACTGTAAATGACAGTCAATCATGTTAAGGCCAAGGAAATTCCTGGCACCACCACCCCCCCCCCCCCAAAAAAAAAAAAAAAAAAAAAAAAAATCCAGGCTCTAAGAGCTGCAGCTCAGTGGCATTATCAGGACAAATCCACTGGCCGGGGGCTGAAACAAGGCTGTCCCTGCCTGCATGCCTCCCCGCACCGCCCAAGGTTATGATCCTGGAAGCAGGGTGGGTGGGAGAGGATACATACCAGCAGAACATCTTCATTTGCATCTTCAGCCTGGCATCCTTGCACAGCCCACTGGGGTGGTGATGGTGGTGGGCTCAGCTCCCATGGCAGGTTTGCCTGGCCAGCGCGGCACAGGAGGAGTGCTGGCTTGGGACGTCACCTGTTCTTGTGGTGAGACTTGGTGGTGTATCCTGAGTCAAGTCCTCATGGCAGGCTTTGAGTGACTTGTGAGCAGTTTTGCTGGCACTTCAGACGTGACTGTTTCAGTGTGAGGAAAGAAGTAGTTAATACAGACTATTAAAAACATTTCCAGGTCATACAAAGGGCTTTTCTCTGTTGGATCTTGAAGTTTCATCTACTTTATGAAGGAGGTCAGAGTCACTGTTCCCCATTTAACAAATGATAGCCTTGGGCCAGAGGCTGAGTTGTTCAGCGCCGGCTAGAGCCTGAACCAGGGCTCTGGTTGTCAGTGCTGTACTTCATCCCATGTGCTGTTTTTATGGTCTTAGACTAACCTAAACCCCTTGTAAGATCATTCATCTCCAGGTGGATTCATTGGGAAGTAACAACAAACTTACCATTTCTCTAGAGCTGGAATTTGAACAGAAGTTGTCTTTGCAAGAGGCTTGCTTTTGTACCTCAGTTAGATGCTTTCCTTCAAAAAAAAGTTTGGCCTGGAGGTGCATTTTCTGAGCAGGACTCTCATGTCAACTGGACCCTCTGCCTAGTACGGAAGCTGTGCCAAGGAGTCCCTCTCTGCCTGAAGGTCCCTTTTGCTGCCAGAGCCTCAGCGTTATCAAGTACCAGACCCTCTGCGTATAGATAAAAAAGCATCCCCTGCCCCAGCAGACTCTCCAGTCCCTCTGCATGTGTGTGACTAGTATTACCTGAATAAAGTGAGCCTGCCTAGGGACCCAACATGATCTTTATTGAACTTCGTAGTCACAGTTACCATCCACTGAGTGAAATGGCTGCCTCTTGCGTGATCATAAGGGTCGCTCTGCTACAGTACTAATTCCCCAAATAACGCATTAGAGGTCTTACACTGAGTTGGACAGTCTGTCATCCCATTGCAATGGTGACAGAGGTCACAGCGTTGCCTTCGAAAGCTGCCTGGAAAGGAAGCTTTTTAATTACTGCAGAGCCAAAGGAAAAGCTGCTCCCTACGAGCATGGGGAATGTGCTAATTTGGTAATTGGCGGAAGCAGCCTGTGGGTTGCAGCTTCCCAGCTCCAAGCTGCTTTGCAGATAGCCTGCAACCCAGGCAGTGGCAGAGCCAGGACTGTGGACTTCATTACTGCTGGGGCTCGGCGGGTTCAAGAAGCGCCGGTGATGATGGGATCTTGAGACAGGAGCCAGCATTTTATTAGTATAAATCCAAGGCAATTGAGCATGTTAATTACTGGAGGAAATCCACAGCAGGGAGGAAAGAGTTCAGGATGATGGGGAGGTGATATGGTTAATTGCCAAGGTCCATGGGTGCCCTGTGACCCTGGGCTGGTGGGATTTCCTGCATTGCAATGGTTGACTTGCAGTAGATTATTATCTCTCCAGGAAGAAACCTCTAGAGCAAAGTGTCCGGAAAAGGAATTTGAGTAAAAATGGCTAAAAGCTCACAGAGTACCGTGGCAAATCCAGTCATGGGACCCTCCACTACCAAGTCAGATGTTGCTCAGGGCTTTGGCATGTATGTGAGTGTGCTGGTAAGGGGTAGGTATACAGATGATGGGATTTCACTCTTCCTGTCCTACTTGATTTTGGGGCTGCTTGATGCTCTTTCAGTGCCAGAGCAGGTGATCGGCAAGAGACTCATCCTAGAAGTGAAATGCATGGAAATGGCTACAAACCTCTGCAGAAAAAGGCAGGTGTCTGCCTTGCAAAATAATCTTTCCTCCTCTGCCTACCCAAAGTCCTCAGTCAGGCTCAGATAAAAGCTTTTCTCCCCTTCCTGTGCACAAGGCTGGCCCATATTATTTATTTATTTGTAAAGCCTTTTTTTTTTTTTTTTAGAAAAGCTTTTACATTATTTTTCTTTTCTCTCACAGTTCAAGCATGATTTAATATGTCAAAACTAGTTTGCTTAGCTGGCCTTGATTGTCTTGCATACTTGCACTAAAACAGGGCAGTCACCCTTCCAGGCACGCTGCTGCCCAGACAAATGAAGTGTCACGGCAGCTAGGACCTGCTCTGGTGGTGTGACAGGAGTAGCATCCTCTGACAAAGCTGGCAGTGGGGAATGTAGATGGGGGTAATGCCTATGGACACGGCTTGGGTCAGAGCAGTGTGGGCCCACACAGGCAGATGCAGAGAGAAGCTTATGCTCAAGAGACATAATAGATCATTCATGTGCAAAGGCATATTGGTCCAGATTGAGAGTCTAGCTAGTACCAGAGAGAGAAAGAAACTGTCCTGTTGGTGCCTGCGCTACTGAGCCTGGCAGAAATAGCAATTGGAGCCCTTGCTACGGGGCAGTGCTGCCAGACTAATATGTCTGGGTGCAGGTTTCCTGGCAGAACTGAGTTGCAGTGTGATCTTGTGCTCTCTGTAGTCGGTGGGGATTTTATCATTGATTTTGGTGGGAGGGAGATGATAATCCTTTATAATATATTCTTAACAACTAAATGATTTCCTGGCCTAGATCTTTATTAAGTGTTGCACTGACTGCCAGAAGACCACAGCCTATAGGACAGAAATTTAGTTCATAATTGATGTAACTCAGATCAGACCTATTTCTCAGCAAATGGTCTGATCCTGATCTCCTCCAAACCTCCCAAATATCAGAGAGTTTCTGGCTCTTTGTGGTTGTCTGTTTCTCATCTTTTGCAGGGGGACACAGGCTAAAGTTCATCCATGTGTTTATGCACTGTGCTCCATTGAAAAGAGCAGGGAAGAAGTTTTGAGTCACTTGTCACTCTTATTACAGTTTAAAATGGTGTGTCAGCCCTTCAAGGCTGCTTGCAGGACTTGGTGCATCATGGGAAGCCTTCCCTAAGCTGTTGCTGTGGTGCTGTGTGCTCAAGTGACTTTCTCTGCACTTGGCATCCTCATCGTTGATGTCTTTGGGCTCTTGCCTCCTGGATCCGTCGGTAACACAATACTCAGCAGTTAGGTCAGACGTCTCCTGGTGTTTTTTTGCTAGTGTGCTACATGGGGTTTTCACTCTGGTGTGTGGGATGGCTGCCAGCTGGAAATCTGGTGCTTGGGGACAAGTGAAATGATTGTATGAGTGTTATTGATTGAGCTCTGAGTGTGACCAACGGCATTGACGAGAGCTGTGATGAAGGTGGCGAGTCACGCACTGGCTCCGAAATGTAGTGTAAGTGCATTGGTAGAGGCGGGGTGCAGTGCCCCCTGCCAGACCCTGGCCTTCCAAAATTTTGTAGGGTACCATTTGGTTTGGTGGCCTCCCAGGAGTTCCCAGGGCAGAAGGGTGCTTGGAGAGAGCCCAAAAGTCTGCTATTTTCCTGTGTCGTCCCCCCTGCACACCCCGCCCCCCGCCCAGATAAGCCTGTGCTAGATTAGACCTTGCTATATAAAGCAGTTGGCCAGTGTTATCTGAAAACTTGATCCCACGACTGTGTAAACTTACAGTTGAACATATGCTCTTACAAAAGGTGTTTATCAAGATGCCTTTGCATGATGCCTTCTGTGTCTTCAGTCATGCCTGTATGTGGAAGCAGTTTGCTGCACTTCTTGTGTGCTGTGCACATGACTAAGAACACAGTGCATGTGTGTTTACTCTAATACCATGTGTAGCTTTGGGCTAACAGGAAAATGAGTATTTTACAAGAAAAGCAAGACCAGCCCAAACTAGAGTCAGTGTTTTCAGGTGCAGGCATTTGCTTTTAGGTTGGAGGCATAAAAGCATTACCTTAAAGTTCCAGTGTTCATTTTCAGCGAGCTTGTTGTAAGCGTTTTGGCACTCTGGGGAGAAACCAAGGCTGTGCAACAGTCGTGCTGCAGTTATGTCCATAGGACTTTTGAGTCTGCAGAGGTGTTGTGGGATTTAGTCGGAGGCACGTTGTCACTGCCTGCGTGCTGCTGGCAGATGGGTGAGGGCCTGTGGAAAGCCAAGCTAGACCATTTCTGGTTGCGGAGTCCCCTTCTGTGTTTTGCATTGTGTATGTGCATGCAAACAGTGTGGGATGTGAATACAGAGAAACAAAAATACTCTCTCTGAAAGTTTATTGAGCAAAGGCTTCTGGTTTAACAAATTCAAATTTTACATGTTCCAAAGACTGATTTCCAGATGCCATTGGGAAAAGTGTCGGGCCACATTCAAATTAGCCTTATTGTTCCATAATATCTTACCGGAGTACAAGGTTAATTAGTACCATAGGCAATATGCATTATTCATCACGGCAATCAGGCTTTTCTTCTGTTGGGTTGTTGTATGCTGCAAATGGTTTCCCTTCCAATAACAAATCCTTGATACATTATTTTCATATTTAATCCTGCCAAATCATATTTGTGATATATAAATTATGTGGGCACTCTGATGCTGATGGAAAACATTTCAGGTGTCAAAAGGGTGATAATTTTAATGTTTAACTCCTGGCTTGCTTGGGCATAGAGCTCCAGGAGCATATGGGAGATAGAAGATGATTTTATTAATGCCCATCTTCAATCTGACCCAAACTGGGGATAGCACTAGTGACATCAGTAGTGCTGTGTTTTACATCAGTAGTGTTTTCAATGCTAATTATCAGCTGTATCTCATTGCAGGTGTGAAGTGCTGAAGTCATGTTGTTGCTACGGCACTGTGGCTGCTTGCAGTATCCCAGCACAGATATCAAGCATCTCCATTCCCACCTCGAGGGTTGCAGCTGGGGAAGGCTCTTTCTATCAGGGCTCCTTCAAGCAAAAGGGCTAAATATGAGGTGCCCTTCGCTACCTCTCAGGGTCCCTGCCCTGCTCCAGTGTCCCACGAGGGCTGCAGCTGTGAGCAGGGGAGATGCTGTCTGACTTGTTTGCACAAGGCTTTCACTTGCAAAGCCTCTTTGTGGTGCATAGGGTTTGGCCTGCCTTTCTCAGTTCAAGAAACCAGCACTACCTTGTCCTCAGCTGGTAATGAGTCCACTAGAGAAGAGTTGTGTAGGAGGAGTTACACAGTGCTGTGATTCATCTGATCCTTCCTTTCCCTAAAGGCAAGGCACTTTCACCCCTGAGGTCCTGCTGCCTTCCTTGTCCAGCATTCAGGAGGCTGAGTCGCTATCATATCCTGAGATTACGGTGCTGCAGGTGCCTATAGCTTCCAGAGCAGCACTTGGAAAACAGAGTGAGCTGCAGTGATCCCTCTCTGCCACAGTGTCTACTTAAAAGATAATATTAATCTGAAAGATCTTTTGGAGGTCTTTCACTGCTGCTTTCTAGCTCTGACATTTCGCCCTGGCTGTCTTCTGGAGGAGTTTTCCAGCCTTCTGTCAGCTGCACTGTCCTGGTTTCAGCTGAGTTAGAGTTACTTTTCTTCCTAGTAGCTAGCATAGTGCTGTGTTTTGGATTTAGCATGAGAAGAATGCTGATAACACACTGATGTTTTAGTTGTTGCTAAGTAATGCTTAGACTAGTCAAGGACTTTCTTTTTCAGCTTCCCATGCTCTGCCAGGTGCACAAGAAGTTGGGAGGGGGCACAGCCCAAGATAGTTGACCCAAATCGACCAAAGTGCTATTCCATACCATATGACGTCATGCTCAGTATATAAACCGAGGGGAGTTAGCCGGGGGGCAGCGATCGCTGCTCGGGGACTGGCTGGGTGTCGGTCGGCGGGTGGTGAGCGGTTGCATCACTTGTTTTCTTTTCCCTGGGTTTTGTTTGTCTCTCTCGTTCTCCTTTTCATTACAATTATTATTATTATTATTATCATTATTATTATTACTATTATTATTATTTTATTTCAATTATTAAACTGTTCTTATCTCAACCTGTGGGTTTTCTTACTCTTGCCCTTCCGATTCTCTCCCCCATCCCACCGGGGAGGGGGAGGGTGAGCGAGCGGCTGCGTGGTGCTTAGTTGCCGAGTGGGGCTAAACCACGACATGCACACACGTGTATTAAGTGTGTAGATAGGTACTGGGAGGGAAAACTGAGACACAAAGGCTGGGTGACTTGCTGAAGATCCCGTGAACCAATTTTGACAGAGTTGGGAGGCTCAGGCTTCCTGCTTCTGCCATCCTTGCTTCAAGATCATTAGCAATTCCTCTGATCTGTCTTGCTCTCCTGAAAAGGATTTAGGCATGCACTTGCTTTCTAACTTAAGACGGTGAGCCTCCTTGCACAGCTGGGCATGCCTTGTCAAATGATGCTGTGCTGTTAGGGTCCCGGGGAGTAACTTGCACTGACATGGCTAGAGGATAAATATGGCAGAGTTTTACCTTAAATAGCCTGCGGCAACAAATCCACTGTGCTATGCCAGCCTTGCTGAAGTGATGACGAGGAATGCTTGAGATTCCTTTGTGTTCAAATCGCGTTCAAATCAGCAAGTAAATATTTTCCGGCAACCCTGACTCACTTCCCTTCTGCCCCTCTTGTTTTGTATGTGCATTGTTTTCCCCTCCCGGGTTTCCCTTTAGGAGGAACAGAGCACTCGGCTTAGGTGAATACTTTGCTGCTTGCCTCCTCCCGGCTGGGACAGAGAGGAATTTCAAGGGCACAATTTTTGCAGTCTAAAGCAGAACACAATGTTGTTTTTGTGTCAGATAATAGAAAATGAACACATGCTTTGAAAGTGAGTACCCTGATGTGTCCGGGGCTTTCTGGGGCAGTTTGGAAACAGCTTCTCAGCAAGAACAGGCGGGTGGATAACTGCCCAAATTACACTTGTCTATCAACCAACTGGCAAATGTCTCTGGCCCTTGATTTAGGTGCTGTTGTGATATAAACAAATGAGCAGTCACAGGAACGTAAAGAGGTGATGATGAGTATTATTCTTTTCCCCTGATCATTACCCACTGCTTTAAAACAAGTAGCTGAGATGCCTTTTGGGAGACCTCTGCTCTTGCATGAAACTGCATTTGTAGAGTAATTTGGATTGCTTCAGGTTAAAACAGAAGGGTATACACACAATGTTTGTTTAAAAGTTGATTATAGACAGCAGAATAATAAGTAAATTGTACCTAAAATATAATTATTTAAATCACCAAAAGTGGAATGGCTTTGTCAGCTTAGTCTTTAAGAGTCTCATCAATAACTTACGAGCTTCAGTGCATGTGCAGTGCTCATATGCTACTTTGTTGCACATTGTTATGACAAAGGCAAAGGAATTTAATTTTTTTTAAGCATTCCTGGGGACAAAAAAATTCACAGCAATCGGTGGTGTGTAAATGTAGTGTTGCATTGTAGATCAGTGTGGTTGAAAGTATTAATGAGAGAAAATCTTCTGTGGATGCTGCGTCCATAGATCTCTGAAATAGCTCATGGGGGCAAAGACTAGACTGTGTGGCTGATAAATAATGGAAGAGCTTCGCTTCCTCTCCTCCCCTCCCTTTTCTTAGGTTTACATGACATGAAGCACTACTCGGAAAAAGTAGTGTGGTGTTCAGTCTGCATTGGAATATAACAAAAGCCGTCATTGTTCCAGAGAAAAGTTATATTTCTGTTATGTTTTGATTTTTTTCAAGTAATTGGTCTATAGGTCTGTTGAGTCTGAAGGGAACAAAAAAACTATTAATCGCCACAACTGGCTGGCATCACGAGTGGAGAAAGACTCATGAAACTAGAGGGTACGCATAAGGGGGGAAAAAAGCCTATCATTTTTGCCTTGGCCGCATGGATAGAACTAGCAACTTGAGAATTTGTCTCTTGCAGATGTGCTTAAAAATACAAACATCACATACACCTGATGGCCCTACCTGAGGAAGGGGAGGTCTGTCCCACCGAGTAGCAGGTGCTTGGAAGATAGCCGGGGTTGGGGCATGGTCCACCAGGCAAGCTGCTGACATGATGTTTGGTCAACATCATGGGGACTCTGTGGTATCTTTTCCTGGTACTTTTTTCCCATAAATATTTTATGTCTACTTATTAAAGAAGGATGTGGTGCTGGCACTAGGTGGGACTGACCTGTAATTTCCTGAAAATGACCCCATAAACTCAGGTTTATCCTCTTTTTTTTTCAGTGCTAGGTTTTGGAATCTGATTTATTTATTTTTTTCTAGTGGCAGCAGGAGATGAAAGTCTCCCAGATACTTTAAAAATCACCATGTTTAAGAACATTTTGAATTTTCATTTCTTGGAGAAAAGGAATCAGGTCCTACTTTAAATGGCTTGTTTATGTTTTGTAAAAGGCAATAAAGGAAATGTATGATTTCCTGGGCTTTAAAACAGCAACAACATAATGTTAGTAGCACTAACACATGGCTAACATGGCCTTTCCAAAGCCATGGGAGTTTTGCAATTGATGATGAAGAAAAAAAGGAGTGAGCAGTCAGTCTCAGTTATGCTTGTTGTATACTTGCCTTTTTGGGGTGGAATTCCCAGGGTTTTTGTCACAGGATCAAATATCTGTTGTACATAGGTGATGTCAATATCCTTATTTTGGTGATGAGGAAGCAAAACAAGGAAATTGCCAAAATCATGTATCATTCAGTGGAAAATCAGGCTTCCCAATCTTGCTAAACTACATGTCCATGCAGATACAGTGACTGCTATTTCTTCGTGTTAGTAAGTGTAGGCATGTATCTGCTATATTTTAGCTGATCTTAAATGACTCGGTGTCCTGGCAATAGTTAGTTTCAGTGATGTGATTTGTAGTTTACAGTTGAGGGTTTTTTATTCTATATACCTAGGCCAGGATTTCAACTGTAGCTTGGTCAAACACTTTATTACATTTTATATTGCATGTTCTTACAGTGTACGGAATATTCTCAACTAGGTTAGCAAAGCTAGAGACAGGAAGAACATCATCGATGCATGAGTATTTCATTTCTAATGTCTTAAGCTATGGGGGAAATGGGAGATATTTAGCATGTTATAGAAATTCCACTACAAAGTACACAGTATTACTAAGCTATCTGTCTTCCCTTCTAGAAAAGGCTGGATTAAATATTTTGCTTTGTGCTGAGTTACAAAAAGGATGATTTGCAGCCTTTTCTCTTTTGCTGAAGCACCAGATTCTAAATACGCATTCCAATGTTTTCTTTAAAATAGCATGCCACCGTGGATGGTGTTTCTACATATTTAATTATCTCTTGACAAGAGAGTGAAAGCGGATCAGTGCCTTACAAAGCAATATGCCTCTGTTTTGCATCCTGTGGCAACAGGACGAGATCTCTTCCTCTCAAGTAAAAATGAAAACAAAAGCTCTTACTGTCTTCTTGCAAAACTGGCAATCTACTGTTTAGACAAAACCCCTCAGACTTGCAGCTTCTGCAGTCAAAAGATTAGCAAGCCAAAACATACAAGTGCAAAGTTTCCAATAAACAATGATTAACTACTGTGTAGAAATGAAGCCTTCTGTGAGCTTTCAGTCCCTTCAGTTGAACTGTTTTATAATGTAATGCTATCAGGATATTTCATTGTGCACAGAAAGGCAAGGGAATAATAAAATATATGTGCTAGAATTCCCATGTGCGAGTGAGTTCCTTGAATTTATCAAGCGTGCTGGTGTGCCTCCAGAAATTTTCCCCAAAATGATGACTAGTTCTTTAATTACACTTAGATAGAGCTGTGGTGTTGGTAGTGTTTGAAACTACAGATTGAATTTAGTAATGTAAGTGTCATTAATCTGGTGACATAAAAATGCCGAGTTTTTTAATAAGGTCTCAATTTAATGTTTTTAAATGCTCTGAAGAGATTTAATGCTAAACCAGCTGATATAAATCTGCTTGGCTCCTCTGTAATTGTCTCTCTCAAGCATGTACCTCTCTTCAAGGGAACTTGGCTCACGCTAATTTCAAAGCTGTTTACTGCCTGCATGAATTTGATGGACTCTTACTTTATTGTTAAAAGTTGTTAACATCAGAGATGACCAAGAAACTGAAGTGGCAGAGACTATATATAGTATTAATTGCCCTATATTTTTTGTAGAGTACCACAGGAAAGCCTGGGTCTTTCTGTTATGTTCTAGATGCCTAGAGCCTGTCCAAAAGAGTTTGCAGGTTTGAGTCTTACTCTCTTTGAAGCCTTACAGGTGAGGTTTTGGCCACCATTTTGGGGGACTTGTCTGTGTAACAGACTGTGCTTTGCTTTTTGATCTTGTAAACAGAGGTGTATCAGTGCCACTACTTGATCTTGCTGGTTGCAAGGCATTGGGAGATGGAGCTTTGTAGCTGCATCAGCCTGGTGCATTGAGGTTTCATGCAGTGCTAAATGGAGTAGAAATATGCCATTGTTTTTATGATTACATTTGTTTATTCCTAAATAAGCTCCAGCCTTTTTTCCTGTGGCATTTTGTTTTCCCCTCTTTTTTTTTTTTTTTAAGCCAAACATACTTTTCATAAAAATCATCAAATTGGTATGTTTCAGATGAAGAAGGGAGAACATTACTTGAGTTGTGTTCTAATTTATATCTATGAAACATGCTGGACTGGCATTCCTTCTTACGGAAATCTTGGTGGCTTCTTCATTAAGCTTATGTTCATTCAACTTCTGTGGACCTGTCATCATTTATACCGGTGCGAAGTGAGTCCAGATGAACCCCCTTCTGTGCTTAGTTTCCTTGTATGGGAGAGTTGAGAAGACCTTCCTCCAGGGTCAGGATGGAGCTGCCTGCATGTCAGCGAGTTTGTTTAGCCATCGTAATAGTAAATACTGTGGTTGAGAGGCAGCAGTATTCACAGGGGAGCTGAATCACTGCAGTTGCTTCAGAGCAACAAAGAGCGGAAACTGTACCAGCCTTGAAGATGAATCGGTGCTGCGGCGATTAAAAAGATACACGTTTCCCATGTTCCACGTAGGAGTCGGCATTGTTTTCCCTGGGGATTTTTGTCAGTCTGTAAATAAGATGCTGACAGTTTCCTTGGGGAGCAGCTTAAGGTCTGAGAACATTGTTTGCCATCAGATAGTCCTCATTAGGTGGTGGCTGGCATACGGGAAGACGGGTAGGGTGCTGAGCTTTGGCACTTTTTCTCTCCCTGGCTGAGTCACTCCTTCCCTTTTCGGGGCTTGGTGTCCCACCATCTAGCTGAGATGAGGGAATACCTGTGGATCAGCCTCCCCAGGCATTTGTGGGGGTGGAGGGGAGGTGGTTTCTTGGGGACTCAATGCTGTGTGAAGTTAGAGAAGTCCAAGTAAATACCATGTCTCTCAGCACGGGGCAGGGAGCCTGTGTATTTGCAAGCATGGGGCTGGTGGGGCACGGATGCTCCTGAGTACCACAGTGCGGTTAATGAGCACTGCTGCTTTTCTTCTATCGATATGTGAGTGGCTTGGCAAGCAGGCCAGGGAAGATGAGGGGCAGCTCATGAGCCCAGTTGCTGTCCTGCTCCTTAATTATTACTGCTTTCAAATCCCTTTCAGTATTCACAGCTCAATTTATGTGCTAATTGGCCCTTTTAATAATCAAAAGATAGAGACTACAAAAGTCGGGGTGTGTGTTCTCCCGGCACTGCCACTGCGTAGCTGTGATAAATTATCTGTGGCAAATGTTCTGTAGCCTTGTGGTGCTTGGCCTCTATCAACCAGTATGTTTTCTGCTGGGTCTGGTGGCCTCCAATGTGAAAGCTGGTCCAGGAAGGGAAAAAAGCTGAGGGGAGAGTGGCTACCGAGTGCTGTGGTGCTGCTGGAGCAGGGGGGGATGCTGAGGCACAGAGGGGTGGATGCCGCTGCAGGGAGGGTTTCTGCTGCTGGGGATGGTGATAGAGGAGTGGAGACCATGCAGCTCCTCCCCCAGACAGTGGGTGAAGAGCTCAGCACTGAGTGCATGTTGAAGTGAATTATCCACAGCTGCTCCTAAGGTACAAAAATAGGATTCCTCGTTTTCACTGCCTCCCTTGGCTTCCTGTGTCTGCCTCCTGCTCCTGTCCCTCACGAGATCCGAGGTGGAGCGAAACCTGGCTTCCTTGGCATGTCTGGCTCTTCTCTCTGCCATTGCATACGCTGCAGCATTTTGCTGGAGCTGCTTGAAATGCAGCTATAATTATCGAGTACATATCTGCTCTCATTCCCTCCCACTCACCCTCTGGTACCTTGTGCCGGGCGCTGCTTTTCCCTGCAACCCCCCTTGCTTGTTCTTAGCGCTTCCACCTCCCCTCTCCCTCCTCCCCGCTGCTCCCGGGTGTGGGAGAAGCCCCCTCCTGCACCCCACAGCCCTTCCCATGCTTTTCCAAGCCTACCAGTGGGGAAGCTTTTCTGTGGTACCCATGTTGGGAAGGGGCAATGTGCTTGGACATAGGTTGCCTTCTGCCCTGGGATGCCGGTTTGCAGTGTCCCCAGGGTCCCTTGCAAGTGGAATCATCGCCTATTGGGGTTTTTTTTGGGACAGGCAGTTTTGCTCTGACGTAGCAGTGTGTGCAGGAAGAAAGGAGATATAACACCCTTCCTGCCCCCAGCAGCATCCCAGGCAGCTCGGATGGGTGGAGCAGCAGGACCTGGCATCTGGTCTCCTGTTACCAGCTGAGTGGGACTGGAGAAAACCCCAGCCTCCCAGCTGCTAGGGAGGATGTGCGTAGCGGGATGAGCTCCAGGGGGTGATGGAGGAAAGGGACAGCTCGAGTTGGGTGAGGGATGGCTTTATATTATAAAGCATGTGAGTTTGCTTTTCCAGAGCTTTCTCACAGGTGCGCATGAGAGCAAGGAGTGTGGGTACGGTCTGGGCCTTTGGGGATGCTGTGTCCTCTGCTTTTCACAAAAAGATGGCACTTGCAATTTTTCCTGGTTGCTAGTTTGCTTCTAAACTACTTATCTTTTTGGGCAATCACAGAGTTGGTAAACCTTTTTCCATGGAGGTGGTTTATGATGTTTGTCCTGCTTATCTGGAGTTGAGAAGTATTCATTTGCACCTTTGGAAAAGTCAGTGTAATTTTGGAGGAAGCTATTTTTGTTGGTGCCTTAGCTTCAGGAAATGCTACCCTGTTGCTTGAGAGATGCTAAGAAACTTTTTCCCTCCTGGGTGTTTTCCTTCCACTGATAACTGGTCAGTCTCTGAGACCTGCCATTTTAGAGAGAAATCCGTTATACTGAGCATTAATTTCTTTTTAATCAGTTCTTTCACATCATCGGCAAGAGATGTTCACCATGAAAGAAATACGCAAACCTTCTTTTCACTCTTTATGGTAATAAAATTGGTAAAAGAGCCTTGAAGTAGAAACTGTTCTCTTAATTTCTTGGTAAGTTTGTGGAAAGTGAAGGGGAGGTTATCTGATTTGTCAACAGGGCTTGGAAAACTCCCTTGGGAGATGATGCTATCCATTATGGCTGCGTGTCTGTGCAGAAATAAGAGCCTGCAAAAATAACCAGATGCTCCTAGTACATTGAAAACAACAGTGGTGATATACTACTGAGGGATCTTGCTGGAGGTAAAATAAGATATAACATGGGAGAATCAAGAGTGATATATGAGCGTTGAAAATAGGGAGGTAGCTAGGTGTAATGTGTAATTACTTAAAAATATCTTTTAGTTTATCTTCTCTGCAGGCTTCAATGGATCAGAATTTTCTGGTCTTTTTCTAAAAGCAATTTTCTTTTTTCTTTGTTTTCATGGAATGTAATGAACTGAACACAAGCTGATTTGTTTCAAGAAGGCTTCTACCCTGTTAACTAGGGACATAAAGAATTCATGCTGAAAATGTTACAAGCTCAAGTTGCGAGCTGAAAATGTTACGAGCTCGCAGTTTTCATGTTAACCTGTCCTTTGGCTTTATCTTTTTTCTGGTCGAAGGGATGTTGGTGGGAGGGGAAGATGTTTGCATACCTAAAAATATGTGTGGTGCTTAGTAGAACAAAACCAATAAATTATTAGAAAATTTGTCAAAAGTGGTCAGTAAACACAGAGTTCAGTGGGTTTTCCCAGCTCTCCCTGGAGGCAGGTGGATGTAGTGGGTGGCTGGGGCAGGGCTGGTATATGGCTTGAGTAGCCAAAAGGGAGATGTCTTAGCAACATCCAAGCTTGGGGAGAAATGTGACTTGAGACATGGGCTTAGACTTGTTAATATAGGCTCATCTTGGAAAAGAGTAAGTTTCAGACTATATGTATTGCTTCAGTTTTTGGAAAAAATGTGGAAAAAGCCTTGGTATTTAGCAACTTGTGAGGCTTTCCCTTGCCTAACCTTTTCATGTTGCTTGTTTTGCAGAACACAATATATGAAACGGGATGATTTTAGGGGGTTGGTATTCGTTTCCAATTGATAGGTCCCAGTTTGTCTCAAGTCAAGAGTGACCAGACGTAATTACCATATGGTGGCCATATATAAATAGTTATGAGAGTGTGGGAGAAGAGGGTGATGTGAGGAAATGGGTAGAGTATTGGCTGTGTGTTTTTGTTTCTTGCAGTTATCAGTATCACAGTATTGCAAATGTATGCACGCAGAAGTCATGCAGTTTGCTTGAAAACCATGAATTTTAAATCCTACTTATTTGTTGAATTCTTTGATTTGCCTCACAGATTTTGAGCCTTTAGTTTTCATTTTCAAGCTTTGCTTGGCAAATGTGAAGCCTGCAAACCTAATTAGAAAAAGAAGGACGGAGATTGTGATTCTAATGGGTCATTTAATGTAAAACACCAAATATGATGAAAACAAGAGACCTGGCAAGAGTGTCAGGAAAACATAAACAAACCTTTTGCAGCTGATACAGATTGCTCCATGCTCCTACTGAGGGGCTCGCTCCGGGACTAACTGGGTTAGGTTTTCTGGCTTGAATTCACTGCTAGGTGAGATGAGGTTAGTATAATAAAACCCATTTGGCTTTAACATTTCAGTGCTTTGCATCCAATATCTTTGTCATCAGAGGGGTGAACAACTGTACCCATCTGAAGATAAACCTTGATGTCTGCATCAGTGATAGTCTCTGAGAGGACTTGAAATAACAGAGGTGGGTTTCAGGAATATGTACTGCTTTTACCTAGGCTGTATGAATTCTCCATTGGAGAAAAACAAACATCAGTCCCCAGCGCTGCCATTCTGTCACTTTTCTTTTCCAGCAAATTAAGATATTATCCATGGTATAGTAAATTATTTAAGATCAATACACTTGGCAAGTTCTTATCTTGTCCAGTAGGTTTAAGATGAAAAATTATACAGAATGTTTCCAAATGAAGTGTTGCATACATGATAAATAGTCATTAAATTGTGCCTCACAGATGACATCATACCTAATAATACATCAGGGGTGTTTGTATCTATGCAGCTCCCAGGAGTCAATTATTTTGTCAGCTAGTGCTGCCTCATGAAAATAACAGATTTTTTCACCAGGGCCAGGCAGCTAGCCATGAAGGAGAAACTAAAGCGGATGTGTTAGTGGGAAATGTGGCATTACAAGGCCAGTGTAGGTGAAGTGAATACTTAGAAGTTGTTGAGAACCTCGAGGCTGATGCTTTTTTGTCTTCATCTTACTGATGGTATCAAATGGCTAAAGTGCAGAAGCAAATGTTCAGCTTTAAAAACAATAGGGAGCAACAGAAATTTTCTAAATGGGGGCGTTGAGCACAGGCTTAATGCTTGTGGAACATTTTAGCTTTTTTGATTTATATTTGTTAGCTACCCAGTCACTAATGGTGTCGACATGAAACTCCAAACTCGGTCCAGGTTAGAAGCTGCTCATGGAAAGTTGAAAGCTGCCTCCTAGTTGTAGTACTATTATTTACACATTGAGTTACACTTCATATATTTCACTGTTGATATTAATCTGCAAGCAGTCAGTGTACCTATTTGTATCATTTGTGGCATGTCATATATGCCTCAATGGGTTTTGCCTTGTTTTAGAAGTGGTTTTCTGTTTCCTACGAATGATAGCGCTGAACATTTCATTATTTTGGGGAGTGGTGAGCATGTGCGAATTGTAACAATCTTGTATGGCTCTTCTTTGCAGCACTTGCAAGTCTTGACATAACCAGTAGTTTTTCTTTGTAGCTGTAGCTCCTCCTTCAGCTCTGTTATGTAAATATTCAAGCACTTTCTCTCCTCCCTTCTTAAAAAGTTCAGCTTTAAGACTTTATACTGGGACAAAGGTGGTCTCTGATCCCCCTTCTCAAAGCTCAACTATGGCAAACCCTGGAGATGCAGACTATTCAAGATGTCTGCAGCGCAGTCTCTTCCTGCACCATCTGCATGATGCTGCGCTACAGCTGATGAGGAGCTGCAGGCATCTCATCAGCTTGAAACCCTGTCCCTCATCACAGTCTTTCCTTTGGAGTTGTTTGTAAAGATTTCTCAAAAAATTGTACCCAAGGTAGCTTCTGCCTTTTGTGTTTTCCTGAACACAGGTGTTAAGGTGGTTGTATCCACTGCATATTGTGAGAATGATGTTCTTAAGGTTAAACAGGCTCACAAACAGCTCACAGGCTCACTTTAAATCCTGAAGATGCTGATGCCGACTGGATTCAGTACTGAACTGGCAAAGGTGAAAGCGTGGAGTAAATATGAAGCAAAGGTTTTGACACTGGTGTGTCCTCACTTGCTGCCAAAACAATCTGTTTGTATGTGCCCAAAAGCCTATTCCTTATTTCTTATGGCAAAGAAATTTCTTACTTCAAATTTCTTATGGCAAAGAAACACTTGTCTTGATTAAAGCAAGAATACCAGTTGAAAACACTTGTGACTTTGACCTTCATCTCTTGACTCAGTTTACTGTGTAGAGTGTGTTTCAAATGCCTAAATTCTTTGCATCTTTCACTACAAAAGGTCCTGAATGCCCCAGTGGTCTTGGAGGCTACCCAAGCTGGTCTTAGACTGTTTTGAGACTGGTTGCAATGTGTGACCTAGAGAGGTCCCCTGCAGTAGATTATCCTCTGGATAATATACCCTGGATAATAATAGACCCTGGAACCCAGCAGGTTTTGCTGAAGCATCCTGCTGGGATGAAGGAGAACGAGGAGTGTGCAGTGCTTGCTGACGCACAGAAGGACCATGAGGTGATGAGGAACTACGCTTGTGGCATGGGCAGTTTTGGGGACCATGGTTCTTGTGGGAGTGGGCATGACTAACCAGCAGGTGCTTCTGGCCATTTCTGTGCCACAGGCTTTCCTAGCTGCTCCTCCACTGCTGCAAATTAATTTGGAGCAGTGCTGTGCTGTCTATCATGATTTTGCTCAAAAGGAGGAGCTGATAATTGTGTTAAATTGATCCTGTAAACAATGATGGTTGCTGTTTTCCATCTCCCTACCTTCACAGTCTCAGGGCCTGTATTTCTGTGAGGCCTTCCTGAAGCCCTGAGAGCTGTCACCCAAGATACCTCAGTGCATCTGTGAATTAAGGATTTAACAATTTTGCATGCTCTTTGGTGCCGTTGGAGGCTTTTCTTCTTGATAGCTCTGTTGGCTGCTCTGTCCCTGTCAGCCCCTTGTTTTGGGTGATGAAGCCTCCCAAGCAGATGATGTGCTTTTGGACTTTTGTTTTCTGTGTAGTTGCAGGGCAGAGACCCTCCTTGGAAGGGAAGGGCTATCTAAGAACCTCCTCAACCTCTTCCTTCAAGTAGGTACTTGATGTTTTTATGGTGAAAGTAATTGGGAGTTGGTGTGTTGGAAGTGGATGGTGGTTGTGTTGCTGGCCATCAGCAATCAGATCTTCAGCCACTTGCTCTGAACTCGCCTTACTATGTGTGAATGCAAAAGCTGATCTATTGAGTCTTCCTTGCTTTAGCTGTCTAATTCAGTCATCCTTATAAACCACTGTTAGTCTAATTCCAGCAACATGCTTTTGCTTTCTGTCAGGGTTTTTGAGTATTTCTGTGCAGAAGAAAGGGCAAAAAGAGGAGAAGGGGAGAGTGTGGGAGCTGAACCATGGTTGCAAGCCAAATGGGAGAAGTACATTTTGAGGAGGAATTTTTAGGACGAGAGGTGGGATGGTCTCAAGTGGCTCATTTGGAAACCAGTGGAAATCTACCTTTTTGACTCTGTTAAGTAGTTTTGGTTGGAATTTTAAGGACTGTAGGGAGAAAACATGAGTGAGAAATAGTGGCTGGTATGGTGGGAGTTAAGAAGGTTTTGTAAAGGAGCTTTTATAAAACAAAACTCGCTACCTAAGAATAAAGCAAGAATACTGTTTTTAAGGTTTTAATACCTTTTAAAACATTTTATTTTGATTATCTGTGGCTGGATTTAGTTCACTACAGTAGTGTTTTTAAGCATATGAGTACAGCCTTATGGGAATGTTACAGCTATCACCCAGTTTAGGTAGGACACCTATTTTCTGGCAATATTGCTGACAGTAATGAAAACAGTGTTTTCATCATTCATAAAAAACCATGCCTGTTCTAGGTTAGTGTGGAAATTGTTTGCATTACTTCGGTGCTAGCAATACAACTATAAATTGTGTTCAGAAAACATGACCTTGAAATATCCTTAGTTTTACCCCTTTTAGCATGTTTTGTGTGCTCTACTAATCTTTCTTTCCCCAAACCCTTGTTTTAGGGAAATGATATATAAGACTCAAGGAACAGTCATAGATATCGCCATATTCTTCTGCTCCCTGTGTCCTTATTTTCTATTGCAATTCTCAAAGTGTGTTAGGATATTACATTATTTTTCATGTTGTAATTAGTTTCTTTTTGGATGGATGTGGGTGTTTTTTGCTTTTAGGTATAATAATCCTGTGCCTTTGTTCTGAAGGTGTAGTGCAATGTTTCGTGGTGTTTTGAGAAGGAATTGGAGCCTTATATCTGGTGATATATTTGAACTTCATGCACTGTATTTTGATGGAAATCACAGTCGACCCAAACTTTTGAGAGCTTTTTAAGATCCCAGCTGGAGGGTTCTTCCACGTGACCAGTCTCCTAGTGAAAGCTGAATCCCCATATTCAGAAAATTGGAGTAGTTTCCAGGTCCTTATGTTGGCCTCTAAAAGACATCATTACCAGCTTTTGCAAATCTTACCTCTTTTCCAATTCAGCCCATGAAACCTTTGTGTTTTTTCCTATATTCTCTTCTGGCTAGAAATTACCTATGCAGGATTGATGGCAGAAAATGTTGTTCCCTCTCCCTGCACCCAAAGGAAGCAGAGAAGGGAGGTTTCCAAATCAGAAGCCAGGTTTTAGAAACTTCTCATCATCTTGTAATGCTTATGGAGATGGAGAGCTTGTTTCAGCGTGTGTGTTAGGCCTTTGAAGATCAGCTATAACTGCACTGTGTTGCAGGGAGCTCTTTGAATACCTGACCAGAGGTTTACATTGTCAGTATTAAGTCAGTTCTGTGCTTGGGAAACATGGGCTGGGACTGTGTGTTTGGGTCCTCTTGCTGTGTTTGGATGCTGTGCCTGTCTGAACAGCCAAAGGCTATGCTGGGTACTCAGAGAGCCTCATCTTGCCCATTAAATTCAGTAAAAGTGGAAGCGTTCTCCCTTTTCAGCAAAGGGAACCTAAGCCACCTTGTTCCCTCCCAGGTTGGGAAGGGGAAATGATTAGGTGAATAAGGGGAGAGGAGGGAGGAAGATCATCTATTTCTATGGCTACTTGTGCAGTGTTTCCACATGCTGAAATGCAGCCAGGATTCAAAGAAAAACAAAGTAATGCTGGTTTGGAAAAAGAAAAAATTCTGATCTTTTCTCACCATCATGATAAGCAACTGGAGAAATAGCTGAAGTATTCAGAAGAAATGTTGATGCACCATCAGGACAAAATATTAAAGAATAGTTCCTCTGAGTCACCTACATTCACGTTTCAACTCCTGTGCAATTATCCTGATGGTCAGACTTAGTACTGAAGTGAGTAGAAGTTGCTAGAGCACAAGGGCTTTTTGTGCTTGGGTGATTTATGTAGGTGCCCAAATAAGCGTTGAGAAGACTAATTTCAAGTGAGCCTTGCAAAAGGCAGCATTGGGGGCAGGATTGTATCTCCCTCTGAAAGTTCAGGCTTGCTCTGGAGACTTACGGCTCAAATGTGTTGTTGAAAGTGCATTTTTAGGAAGATGCACAGCCTGATTTCTGAGGACTAAGTAGGAAGTGCAGGGGATTGATGTAAATCTGGGGAAGGCATTGCAATGTGCTGTGAACATATCCATCTCTGTGCAGAGTAGAAGCTGGGATGTTTAAAGCAGTGCTTCTGACCTTGGGCAAGTCTCTCTTTCTGCCTGTTTCCCACCTTTTCGTCAGTTCAGCCTGTCTTTACTATCTTTTGGGGCAAAGTATTCCAAATGGCACGGAGATTTCCTAACCTTATACGGGGCATATCAGTACTGCTGTATTACACGTAACAGTATGCTTGGCACTTGATTTTTGCATACCCATCTGTTTGCCCTTACTAATGCTAGCTATCAGCTGAGAGTCCAAGAGCATTTCTGCCTTATCCTGGACATTTGCATCCAGTAAAGTATTAATGATAAGAAGGGAAGGGGGATGAACAGTTGGAAAACAAGGTTTGCAATTAGTAGTAGGTGAACCAACCGAGCCTGGAATTTGCTGAAGCTCCTGGGAGATGGTCAGACCTGCTCTCATGCATGCGCTCCCCATGCAGCAGTAGCACAAACACTGGGATGCAGCATGGGCAGCCCGGGTGGCTAATATTGAAAATGAATAGCCTGTGAAATCGCTGTGAAAACACTGCATTGTGGAAAGACTTCGGAGAGACCCGAGGGCAGCTGTTGGGATGAGACATCACAGATGCTCCTTTGGAAATGAGTGATTTGCTGCTGAAGATCAGCCTGGCTCGTTTGTGGAGTGTGCCCTCGGTGCTACCCAAACAGGAAAATCCACTGTGCTGGCTGCTTGTGTTGTAGCAGGATGGGGTTGACAAGTTAAGTGCTTCCCTTGGAGTTTTTACAATAGGAAATGCTGCTTAATGCCTTATGGAAAGCCACATTGACGTGCATCTATTTGCTGCCTGTCTGGCCTTAATCCTGAATTTTACAATTTTTATAGATCAAAACTAGGGGAGAAGGAAGGAAAGAAGGATTTGAACTTTTTCAGATTCTAGTGCAGTCCAAAAATTTGCCCTGGTTCAATAATTTAGAAAAGGTGTACACAGACCCAAAAGCAATACTTTGCAACTGGGCATTTTACGACTCCATAATAAAGCCTGAGCTGAGCTGGGAATCAAACACTTTTTTTTTCCTAATACAAGCAGTTATCCTCTTGAGATGCTTGAGTTTGAGAGTTTATAAGTCCAGCCATTAACTACCTTAAGAGTTAAGGCAAACGTTAGCAGCAGATCTTGAAAGACTCCCACATCTCATCAGGCTCTCTGCAGGCTGGCTGCTGGGATGCAATGTATTTTCTTCCAGGTTCATTTGCTGCTGAATGTGTCCACGCTCCAGCCCAGAGTTTGGTGATGGAGCAGGTAGCTGTGCTGACCTGACCTATGGCCATGTTGTCAGCCTGTGGTGCAGGCGTGTTCTGGAGTCTGTTGGCAAATGGGGTCAAATCCAAAAATGGATGTAGGCATCTAAAAAGGAATTCAGATGGTCTTCTAGGGCTGAAATCCCAAATCCCTTCCCCATGCTCTCTCCATGCAGCAGTGTCATACTCTGGAGGTACCAGACCTTGTTAGGTACCTCTGACTTGAACTGAAAAAAATCCAGNAAATCGCTGTGAAAACACTGCATTGTGGAAAGACTTCGGAGAGACCCGAGGGCAGCTGTTGGGATGAGACATCACAGATGCTCCTTTGGAAATGAGTGATTTGCTGCTGAAGAGCAGCCTGGCTCGTTTGTGGAGTGTGCCCTCGGTGCTACCCAAACAGGAAAATCCACTGTGCTGGCTGCTTGTGTTGTAGCAGGATGGGGTTGACAAGTTAAGTGCTTCCCTTGGAGTTTTTACAATAGGAAATGCTGCTTAATGCCTTATGGAAAGCCACATTGACGTGCATCTATTTGCTGCCTGTCTGGCCTTAATCCTGAATTTTACAATTTTTATAGATCAAAACTAGGGGAGAAGGAAGGAAAGAAGGATTTGAACTTTTTCAGATTCTAGTGCAGTCCAAAAATTTGCCCTGGTTCAATAATTTAGAAAAGGTGTACACAGACCCAAAAGCAATACTTTGCAACTGGGCATTTTACGACTCCATAATAAAGCCTGAGCTGAGCTGGGAATCAAACACTTTTTTTTTCCTAATACAAGCAGTTATCCTCTTGAGATGCTTGAGTTTGAGAGTTTATAAGTCCAGCCATTAACTACCTTAAGAGTTAAGGCAAACGTTAGCAGCAGATCTTGAAAGACTCCCACATCTCATCAGGCTCTCTGCAGGCTGGCTGCTGGGATGCAATGTATTTTCTTCCAGGTTCATTTGCTGCTGAATGTGTCCACGCTCCAGCCCAGAGTTTGGTGATGGAGCAGGTAGCTGTGCTGACCTGACCTATGGCCATGTTGTCAGCCTGTGGTGCAGGCGTGTTCTGGAGTCTGTTGGCAAATGGGGTCAAATCCAAAAATGGATGTAGGCATCTAAAAAGGAATTCAGATGGTCTTCTAGGGCTGAAATCCCAAATCCCTTCCCCATGCTCTCTCCATGCAGCAGTGTCATACTCTGGAGGTACCAGACCTTGTTAGGTACCTCTGACTTGAACTGAAAAAAATCCAGGGCCCCTGCAGTTCTTCCTGCATGGAGCATATTTATTACATTATTATGCTGCTGAGACGCAGAGACTGACCACCAACACCAGCAGATGAGGCTCCTCGTATAAAAATGAGAATGTGCTTTTGCTGCCCCGGCTCCTGGAAGTCGTGGTGCCTGGGGGAGACAGGGATGCTCCTCATAGCTGAAGGGTTCAGCTCCTTCCTGATGGAAGGATGTGAAGTGCTGGTATGGGGACACGATTGAAGGAATTTGGATTCTCTGATTGTATTTCTCTCCTTAATAGGTTGGTATTTCTTATCTGTTTAAAGTTGACTGGTTGTGTTAGGTTTGCTCCCTCTCCTGTACTGTCATTGCACATGTGTTAAATAGCAAGTCACTCTGAATTGTAGGACTGTGGGAATTGCTAGAACTGTGGGTAGTTGTAATATCTTTTAAAGCAGGTCTGCTATACCAGTCATGACTTTTTCCTCTTTGGTTATTTTGACATGAGAGGTTTTTCTGGAAATGTTTGGCTTTTTTTGACCATCTTCTAACTGTGCAGGAGGCATCGGGCGTATTTCCTTCATTTTTGCCTGTCCTTGGAAAAAGTCTGCATCAGTAAAAGCACATTGCAGATAACTAATACATTTGGATATTTGCAGCCAGTGAGTGCCGTAGAAAGTCTACAGCTGAGCTGTTGGATAGAAGAATATCTTCCTTTTTTTTTTTTTAAAAAAAGAAAGGTGTTTTACTTTTTACAGAACTCTGTTTCTCATTTATTTAGGTCATCTGTTATGGGGGGGGAACTATTACCCCTGTTATCTTCCTGCTGCTTGTGATTTATTTTCAACTTAAGTATCATGCTGGCATCACACAGTACATTTATGGTTCTGAACCAAGATGCCTCCCTCCCTGCTTGGTGGTAATGCCCTATCAACTTCAAATGGCAATTAATGCTGTTTCCCCAAAATGGCTTCTGCAAAAATAAAGTGTAATTGGGAAGTAGTTGCCCATTACAGTGATTTATCTTGTCAGTGACTGATTTGTTATTTAACTCTAAAACATTTTATTGATGTCTTTGGAAAGTGACTACGTGACCTAAGTAAAAATGTTAAACTTATTAATCATGGTAAGTTTTCTCCGCTGGGTTTACCATATACATGAATTATGTAGCTTGTAAAATAGGCTGTTTATTATTCTAAGAAAATACAGTGCTGTACTACAGGCAGCACATAGTTTTAATTTTATTAGTGTTAAAAATAAAATGTTCAATAGATAAAAAGGTTAAGTGCAAGTTACTTGCTTCATTTTTTATAGAGTCCCTTTGAAGATAAAGATGCTGTGTCCATAATGAATAGTATTGTTGTTATTAATTTCCAAAACCTGAAGTTCTTAAGTTGCAACTGAGAGGAGAATCACCTCTTTCTCCCGAAAATCCCAGAGGTGATGGATTGCAACAATTTAGGCCGTTCTGAGCCTTATAGATTCCAAAATTTCTACAAATTTATTATCTTTAATATAAGAAAATAGCCTTTATTATCTATTGGATTCCTTTACATTTGTGGTGGAAAGCAGTATGACTAATAACGCTAGCTCCTCTCTTTGCTGCAAAAGTAATAACTGTGAAGGTTGGTTTTGAAAGCATAAATGCCAGCCTTGGCTGAGTTGTGGCATTTCTTACAGAAGTGGGGAGAGTTGAAGAAAAAGATCTGGAATATTTCTGTAGAAAAAAGTAAGAAAAGGAGAGGGAGTGCAGCTCTGCTCATGATGAATAGCTTGAGATGCCAGAAACGAGCAAAAGGACATTGCAGATCCCAGGAGGAAGAGTGGCTGTGTTGTAGAGGAGGACCTGAAGGACAAGGTTTTCCTTGTGTCTCTGCTGTCCAAGATAGTGTTGAGCTACATGCAAAGAGGAGTCAACTGAACTTGAAATCAATTTTCCCTTCAATTGGAGCGTTTTCTGGGACTAATGGGGGAAGATGAGCTCAAACCAATTAGTTTTGTACGTAGCAGTGCTTTGTGCGAGTCTCTCCTTTGCAATTCATCCTCCTCATGATAAGAATAAATGCGAGAGCTGTGCTGCAAGTGGGGACTGTCTTGGGACAGGCACCTTGACCAAACGGAGGGACAAGTCAAAATGCAGATGGTGAAAGCATCAGACCTCTCCTTGAACCAAGTAACTTGGGAACAGAAAATGTGGGCACTCACCAAAACCTGCCAGGCAGAATCATGTTTTTTTTGGCAGAAATCCTGTTCTAAAGAAAATTAGAGCAAAGTTCTTGATGCTGATTAAAAGCAAACCCCATGGTTATGAAATCACTGCGTTTTTCCATGCGGTAAGGGCTGCTCCCGACACTTCTCTTGCTGCATTGCAAGAGGAATGAACATCATGCCATACCAGAGTGAGATTTCTTTGATTTCCATGTCTGATGGGGACATCTGAGAACTGGTAGAAACTTTGGCATAATCAAATTGGTATTTATTACTCACCTGTTTGTGCTCCATCGCTGGAGGATCTGAGCAGTTTATTTATAAGACTGTCCACATCCTCATTCTCCTGCCAGTCCCCTGTGTCATTGCAAGTGATAAAAAGATGCTCTGATTTGAGTCTTGAAGACATATGTGTGTTAATATCCTGTTGAATAAAAATGCAGCTCTATAGATCTTTTTCTAATTTCCTTCTATCTGTAATGCCCAAGTTATTCATTATATGATCTCATTTTATTACCTTACTCTTTTTAATTTTTATTTTATTCATAACAAAAATATCGGATGAGCCGAAAAGATGAAGATCAGATACAAGACTGGCGACAGATAAAGAACTTCGTAACATGAAATAGGAAATTTCATGCTATTAATATTCAATTACAGTGGAAGCAGGTAGGGTGAGTTGGTCAGGGGGAGAGAAATCAAAAAGATGTGGGAAGAGCACCGGGCTTGGAAGGAACTCTTCTGCCTGAAAAAGTGTCTGGATCATGTGATTGTCCTCAAAGCAGCAAAAGAGCTGGGAGTGATGAACTTTACCAACATTTATCTTCACTATGGAAGTCTATCCTATTTCTTAACTGGGATAACAGATGAATAAACCTTGTGCTTTTTAAGAAACAAATGCTTGAGGAATTTGACCTCTTGGCCTCCTGACCTGCTGCAGATCCGGGGGAGCGGGGTTATCACTGTACAAGATTCACAAACTACCTTGTCTCATTCCTCACCCGTAAATAATATTCCAGATGGGATGTGCTCTGCACAGGGTGTGCATACGAAATTGTCGGCTCGTACTTGGTCCAAGCAGTTGCCAGTCCGTGATGTAGCTGAACATGGGGCAGCCAAGCTGTATCGCAGCTTGAACCCCAACATTGGGATAGGCTTGGAGGAGGGTGTGGCTATGTTTTGTCTGAGGGAAAGCTGTGAATGCCTGATGAGGAAGTAAAATATTAGGTTTTGCAACATACTGCAATTTGTGAGTTGGATAGCGATGATGTAAAATAACAAGAGACACAGTCTCCAGATTCCTGATTCTCTCACAGTTGCAGTATAATCCTCGAGCGCAAACATCATGGAGATCTGGTAGCAGCAGGAAAGACTGCAGCGTATTATTACTCACATATCTGTGCATCTAGTGGCACTTTCAGAGTCTTTGGACAGGAGGCCCTTAAGCCTTGATCCCCAAGTCTACATTTTAAGCAGTAACCATTAAAACAAAGGGATTTCAGTTTTTAAAAGTAGGAATGTCTTATTTGTTTGATTCAGAGATGTTGCTCAAAATGTTTGTGGTGGTTACTGATAGCTGCTGTGGTTTCTGGCATTTAACATTGGCCAGGTCATGGCTGAGGAAGTCTCTTCCTGTTGTCTGTCTGGCTGTAATGTGTCTGTGGGGTTTTGCCCCATCTGGGGCTCTCCATAAACGATGCTTCCAGCTCCGTAGGGCTCCTTGCAGTTGCCTTGTCAGCAGTGCATGGTCCTGTCCTGGTTGACTTGATTCGAACGAGCCCTTGCCCCTGTGTGCTTGCTTTTCTAAGGCCACTGAAGTCAAAGTCAAGCAGTAGGCACAAAGCACGGTGGCAGTGGAAGACTGAAGGATATCGAGATGGGTGCTTTTCACAGACTATTTGACATGCTGTACTCCATTTTTGTACTTTAGTAGTTCATTTCATTAGCTTGGCACTCCCTGTCTAAATATAAAAAATGCACACTGAGAAATCGATTACTGTCACTTGTCGGTGTGCCTCATTTACCCTGCCTCATATGCCTGGGGATAGTTGGCAACAATAGAAAAGTTAGCAGCCTCTGACTGTCAGCAAGTTTGCGAAGGCGTAAACCAGGGTCTCCTATCATGACATTGGTATGTCAGCTTTGTAGGGGTTTTGAAGCTGTTTTGGGGGGGCGATGCCCATTGCAAGCTTGTTCTTGCTCAGAAAAGCCTCCCTACTCTGAATTGCTCTCTGGGACAGGCCATCCCTTTTTCCCAGCTCTGCAAACCTGTCTGTAAACAGCTTTCTATGAAAGTCAGTTCAAAGAGCTGGAAGTGCTGCTGCTCGGGGAAAAAGCCTCCTTGGGGCTTGTAGCTCTGAAATAAGTCCATGTGTATAAATTTTGAAGTTGGTTCCTCAGCTTGTGTTTGTGTTGAAACTTGGATGGAGTCCTGTGAAGATCAATGTTGTGGTTTAACCCCCAGCTGGCAACTAAGCACCACACAGCTGCTCACTTACTCTCCCCTGGTGGGATGGGGGAGGGAATCAGAAGAGTAAAAGTGAGAAAACTTGTGGGTTGAGATAAAGGCAGTTTAATAGGTAAAGCAAAAGCCGCATGTGCAAGCAAAGCAAACCAAGGAATTCACTCACTGCTTCCCATCAGCAGGCAGGTGTTCAGCCACCTCCAGGAAAGCAGGGCTCCATCATGTGTAATGGTTACTTGGGAAGACAAATGCCATAACTCTGAATGTTCTCCCCTTCCTTCTTCCCCCATCTTTATATACTGAGTATGATGTCATATGGTGTAGAATATCCCTGTGGTCAGTTGGGGTCAGCTGTCCCAGCTGTGTCCCGTCCCAGCTTCTTGTGCACCCCCAGCCTACTCGCTGGTGGGGTGGTGTGAGGAGCAGAAAAGGCCTTCACTGTGTAAGCACTGCTCAGTAAACTGAAACTAAACTGTATTATCAACTAAAACATCCCTGTGTTATCAACACTGTTTTCATCACAAATCCAAAACATAGCCCCATACTAGCTACTATGAAGAAAATCAACTCTATCCCAGCCAAAACCAGCACAATCCAGTACATAAAGTTTTCTTGAGGGGAGGTAAGCCCTGTGAGCCCATGCTTCTTGGGAAGCACTGGACAGTTGGGTGTACTTGGATTGCACTACACCCTTTCTTGTTGGAGTTGTGGCTTTAGGAATAACTCCAGGCAAAGATTATAAATTCTCTTGTGCCTTGTATTTTAGTCCTCCTAATCTATAGTATTTTCAGACCCTGCATATTGATTGATTACTTTTTTTCTTTGGTGATGTTAAGAATAATTACCAAAATGAAAACCTTAGTGGTGGGCATCTCTGCTGCTTGGATATGTTTTTTTATTCCTGGTTAATCAGCAGTAAATCTCAGGGTGTCAGTGGGTGGTCCTCCATATCATCAGTTAATACAGCTTGGTGGACCAAACCTTGATGTCTTACAGTTTAAAGTATATTACTTGGTAGAGCAGCTGATGTTTTGCCCTGTCATTTTGAATGATATTCCATAGTACTATTTAATGTGATGTTAACTTTCAACAGCAGCATGACTAAACACTAGAAATAATTTTTTTTTTTTTTTTTTTTTACATTTTTCTGTTGTTCATTATGGTTGATACGCAGTTTGGCATCCTTTTTAAGTAACACTGTATCCAGCACTGATAACATCCTTGGAACATAATGAGCTGTCAAAAGATTATAGCAACAGAAAGGTCAAATAATCACTTAAACATGGTTAAAACATAATTCTTGAAAACGCTGTTGGGCTGCTTCTTCATTGGATTTAGTTAAAATGTTTAAAGGAAAACCCCCGACTACCATAGTTCTGTTTTCCTGAGATAAATACAAACATAGATAACATAGAAATAGATAGCATAGAGGAAGAAGTAAACCTCTTATGTTTTAGCATCATTTTAGAGAAATAAAACTAAGCACCCTGACTTGACAGGGAGGCACTCTCTGAACATATTTTGCAAGTGTGTTTGTCTCTCAGTGCAAATTAATTACTAATTGCCTGTTATGTGATGTGTTGAAATTAGCTCTTTCTTCCTCATCATAGCTTGAGACATCTTTGCCTCCCACTTCTTGAGGAGGTCAGGGCTTCGGCCTCCTCTGGAATCCCAAATGAGGTTTGTCAGTCAAGCGTAGCAAAATCTAATCTCATCCAGAGAAAAAGAAGAAAACAGACCAGAAAATGATCTGATTTTCCGATTTCATGGCCAAGGTTACCCCGGGAAGTGCTGAAAGTGGCATTTAAAGCCCGTAACTAAGGTGGCATGCCAAACTAAGCACTAATAACAGAGCAACCGTGTGGAAAGATATCGCTTTAACAATTTTACAGTTGCTAAGTGTGAAAATTGTAGTGTGGGCAAGCTCCTGGAATCTGTGGCAATTGGTTCAAAGAGCTGGAATTGATGCTCGGCGAGAAAACACTCTCGGCCCCTGTAACACCAATGAGGTCGGCTCCTGTTTTTGCTGTTCAAACATAAGGCTGAACAGCTTCATTAAAGAGACTTTTTTTTTTTTCTCAGAGAATAAAAAAAGCAACAGCACTGTATAGAAAGGTGTTGGTGGCTTGATAGGATGGTGTTATCAATGTGATCTTGTGCTGTACAGACCTAAAAGAAAAAGGATTAGGTGACTGCATTTAAAAGATAATGCATTTTTGCTTCCTGTAAGTGCTGTTCTGCTTTTGCTTCTCAGACCCACGTGCTTCTCATGCACATGCACATGTGCACGCTCCCCTCCCTTGAGTTATGCCTCTGTACAGCTTTGCTCACTGAAAATACCTCCCTGATGCAATACGTTAGGCATGATGCATACATGTCTCTGGGATGGGGACTGTGAGATGATGTGTATCAGGAAGATGTTGAAGGAGCAGATTGTAAGCAAGCATATGTTCACTTTTGAACTTATCTCTGGGCTGATTTGTGCTAGAGGTAGTAGACGGCTTGGAAGAATAATCTGTTGAATGAGTTTGTACATCAAAGGGGTGGCTATTGTGTAGCCAGATATTAAACTTGCCAAAGGCCACTAAAGGTCTTCTACAAATTATCAGTCAACCTTCCTAACCCAGCACGGTGAAGTGCTCATACCATGGGCTGGATGTAGTGAGGTCTTCGATCCCCCTTGTAAAACTGTGTTGCCAGACCTCCCTCCTCTGATCGGTCTTGGCAGTGGAGTTGGCACTTGCCGTCTTACGCAGCAAATGCACGGGGACCGTCCCAGGCACTTGTGTGGTGGCAGACCCCCTCCACCAGCGATGGCTGGGCAGCCAAGGAGGAGACCCTGCAGCTGGAGGAGGCTTTGCTGGGATGGGAGGAGCTTTGCAGAGCTCCTGATGGCTCTTGGGGAAACACCGCTGGGCGGAGAGTTGTCTACAGCATGAGATGTTCTTGCCTCCTGTGGCTTCAGGGTATGCCTGAACTTGGACCAGCACCTTGGGCCAGGCTGCAGCAGTGCTGTGGGTTGATGGGCCATCTCTATAAGGCACTGGGTGAGAAATTGCCATCGATGTTAGGTAGGTGCCCAGAAGTGATGATTACAATGGTTCTTTCTGTGAACATGGGAGACCTCTGAGGTGATGCCGCCTCCTGGCTGATCCAGTATTAGCATCTTTGCAGATAAGGTCATTTGATTGCCTAAATGATGCTGCAGGGATCAAGCTTTAGGTAGCTGTTAGTTAAGGTTGTGGCTCTTGATCAGCTGGCATTAGTGAGGCTTGGGAACTTACCCTGTTGCTCTTGGGTTAGGGGTGGGAATTTTAAGCCTTATCTATTTGAGAGCATATTTATAACCTGCCATTGAAAAGAGTTTGTCCTGGTCTGTGTGAAGCACAACTAGGGCCACTGTGTGAAGCACTTCAGGGCCAGTGTAATTTTTGTGAAGACTTTGTCAAGGATTCCCTCCCCCCCCCCCGCCCCCCTCTGTATTTCTACCATTGTAAGCGTTGCAGATCATCTGCGTGTCTTTTTCTCCTAGCCGGTTTTAACTCTCGCCTTTTAAAAGTGAAGATTCCTGTGTGATAGCACTAGAGAGGCAAAATGTGTCAGTGGTTGGCTGGGCTGCATAAGCTATTTCTGCACAAATTTTTTCTCTCACCTCATGTTGATGTCAGCATGTTGTGTTTCCAGAACCAGAAGTCTAAAGCAGCTTATATTTAACACTTTCTCCAGAGAGAGACTGGAGCCTGGCATGCTCATGCAGAGTAATGAGCTTTCATCTTTCAAGGACAATCCAAGAAGATGTCTTGGGAGCCCATGTCCTGGACTGCGTTGTGCCACGGGCTGCCTGATGCAGGCAATGAGCAGGTGAAACCCTCACTCAGTGGGTGGGAGCAAATGGATGTTCCAGCACAGGCTTCTGCTTTGTCTGCTCAGCCTGGCAGCAAGCGCTTGGAGCTGGCTGACTTGGCCTAAAGATTATGAGTTAGTATTTCTCTTTTGTTCTTAGGAAAAAAGCTTAGAAAGCATCGGGGGACTGAAGAGCAGAGAGGACTTCTACTGTTCTTGTGCTACTCCTTGTCTACTGTAAGCGCTAAGTCGTATAATCCTGCCCATTAACTCATTTTAACATCTTTATTGTGCCACCTGCTCCAAATAAGCTGGAGGTCTGGTTTAACCTCACTTGGAGACAAAAAGCTGAACTCTAGACTTCCTCTGTATGGAGGACTCCTGGTGAAATGAAAGCAAACCAAAGGAAATGCTGATTCAGTTCTTTCTGTAGATCCCTGTATCACCAACCTCTCCGTTTTGGAAGAATTAGGAACCATGTGTTGTCCCTGCCAGCGTGCCAAAAAGGAGAACACTTTTACGGAGAAATTGTGCATATGTAGTGCTTAAGCGTCTGCTCTCGGGTGCCGTGCTACCTGCTTGAAATGGGGAAAATAAAGCAGTCCCACAGTGTGTCTTTGCAGCCCATCCCTACCAGCTCCTCCAGGCGTGCTGAGGCATTGGGAAGGCTGGGAGAGACTGAAAAAAGCTATCTCCCTTTGGGAAGCAGCCTGAGCAGCTTCTGATGTTGGGAGTAGCAGCATCCTGCTGCCAGTGACAGTGATGTGGCAAGGCATTGGGCCCTGGCTGGGCTTTTGGGGGTTGGGTTTTTGGTTTTTTCTCCCCTCCGCCCGCCCCCCAACACAAGGGAATTGAATGTATTTGCAATCAGGCTGTATTGTAGTTGTAATCTATGGCAATTGTGGATGTAGATTTGTCAGATCCTCCATATTTATCTTCTTAAACAAAAAAATTGTTTAGAGCTGGCTCAGTCTGAAGGTGCTAGAAAGGCTGTTGTTTCAATGGATTTGGCTTCAGAAGTATGTTGTCTTCATGGGTACTTAAAACCACATCCACTGGCATGTACTGCAAGCTTTTTTCTGATGCCTGGAATGTACAATATGTATTTACCTATATAACTCTGTTTTATAACACATTTTATAAACTTTAACCCTTCATTCATGTGCTTTACTGCATAAACCATGTTTCTTGCAGCCAGAGGTATTTGGACTCCTGCCTGTCTACCTCCTAAATGAGCAGGTGTGACCTCATACATTTAAAGTGACACATGGGAGATATTTCTGAGTTTATCGGTAATAGAGAGCAAGAATTGCTTACTTTTCTATCTAACCTTTTTGGGTCGGGGGGGAGGAGAGTTGGGGATGGATATCAGCATACTCAGTGATTCAATCTGTCACATGCCTGAGTCCGAGACGTCACTGCTGGCTGATTGCTGGTATCTCTGCGGGTGGCAGAGGCAGCTGTTAAAAGCTCATGTGTGTTAACTTGGGTTTTTATATCTCTATCCACCCTCCAAGCCCTAAGGAAGGGTGAAATGGGGAGCAAATGACTGGAGCAGGAAGAGGCTTGTGGGGCAGCATTGGAAGAAGTCAGAGTGCATTGGGTTCAGTCCTTGCCTGGGCTGGAGAAGCGTGGGGGGAAATGGTGCTATTTCTGCAAGACATCATTTCACTGTTGTTTTTCTGATAAGAGTCTTTGGAAAAAAAGGAAGGAGCCCAGGCTGCCTGCTTCCTTCTCCGATGAAGAAGCAGCACAGCCCCTTCTAAGTCTCTGGACTTTGGTTTACAGCCAGGCAAGTTAGTTCCTCCAGGTTGTCTCCTCCTCCACTAAATAATGAGCCTCTTTTTTAGAAAAACTTCAAATGATGAGGCATTAGCTCCTAAACCACCTAGGGAAGCAGCATCTGGTGTGTCTATTAAGCCATATGCACTCAAATTCAATATAGCAACAGAAAAAGACAGGGTGAACATTAATTAAGAAGTCCACTGATAATAAGAGCTGACTCCTCTGTAGAAACGATCTGCACTTGAAATACAGTTTGATTTTAAAAAAGAAAAGGAGAAAAAAAAGGACCTAATTGGCAAAAGGCGAACTTTGAGTAGTCTAAAAATGAGGATATTTTAACGGGCAGATAGTAATCTATTTCTAGACAAATAGTATCATGGATTATTTCATTTGTGCATCACTGCCTTTTAGCTCAAGTCCTGGTACCCAAATATTATTCCCTCCTGAAGATTTTCTCTGGGGAATGTCCTCTTCCCACATCAGCAAGAGCACTGCCTGCTCTTTTCCTATAAATTGCTCAAGTGGATGGAGTGACAAGGTAAAGGAATGTTTTAAAATCACCAAAACAGCACACAAAAAAAACCCCAAAAGACCCCAACACATTTGGGTTGTGGATGGATGTGTGTTTAGGGGGGGTGTGTGTGTATACATATATATACACATATATATGAAGCTGTCTGATATATGTTTAAGAGATGACATTTGAATAATCTTTTGTAACTAGGCAAGGAGATGAAGACCTAAATATATGTACTTGGCTGATAAACAGGTATTGTGCAGCAGAGCTCTGCAGTGAGGGTGTGGATTTAGTGCTGTGGATGGAGGAGAGGGATTTCAGACCTGAGGTCAAGACCTGGTAGATTCCCATACTGGGGTACGTTCTGTTCTCTTGGCCATGTCTGCAAGCCCAGCTGGCAGGAAACTTCCCTGGACTAAGAAAGCAAAATCCACCAATCTCAGTTTAGATTGCCTTTGCTAGCAGAGGGAGTGAATTTCATCGGTAGATGTTAGCAGGCTTGCACAAAAATAATGAATCATTAATTTGCCCTGGTATCTTTGCTGCAGTTTGATGTCCAGTTGTACCAGAGTCAATTGGAGGATGCTGTGCTGTTTGTGATGAAAAAGGGTAATTTATGCATTGTAAGCTATTCTTATGGTTTGGCTTTGTTTCAGTCCTTGCCCCGCTCTCCCTTCTGATCTGTTCCCCAGGGGAATTTTGACCAGAAGCCCCAGATGCTGCTATAGATTAACCTAAATGAGCAGCCATGGCGCTGTATGGGAAGAATGCAGCTAAATGTTTTGAGGGTATATAAAGTACGTGCGTCATCAGCAAAGCTCATTGCTGTGGAAATTGTTATTAGAGTGGCTACCGAGTGTTTTCCATGTTTCTGAATGAAAATAAAAACTTTAAAAATTATTCTTCTTATAACTTTGACTAAGATAACCTTTTGCAGAGTGAAAGTATCTGGGTTTTGGACAACTAGTGGAAACTACTTAAATGTGTTAATTATCCAGCAATTCTTAGAGGAAAGCTCACTTAGAAAAAATAGGTTCCAGTGAAAAGTTTTGAGCAACCACAATTATAGGTGCGTTTCAGTACTTTGCTGTAAAGGAATGCAGATGATGAGTAACTGGAGTGTGTCCGAGTTTCCCCAGTGCCCATTGCTCCTCTTGGCAAAATAAACTCATGGGTTCTAGTAACTGTTTAGTAAAAGTCTACCAATTTTACAGATGTGTTGGAGACCATTTATACCTACCTTTTCCCCACATGGAGAGCCCTTCTGTGTTAAGCAGGCCCTTTTTCCATGCGTTTCTTCATGCAAAGCTGTCAATCTGAGTTTCTTGTCCTACCGAAGCCATGGACAAAAAGCAGGAGACAAAGCCTTCTCTTCTCGCAGCACAACCAGATACAGAAAGCTGTAACTAACATCTTGGTGGGAAAAGAATGGTATCTGTTACATTACCAGATATATTTTAACATGTGCATATACACCTGTACTTACACTTTTGTGTAGGTATTCTGATTTTTAAAGGGAGGAATCCTGAAAGTTAAATGAACACTGGAGATAAATAGAACTGATTTTTTTTCTCTTCCAGGGGACTAGCTGAGTCTGTCTTAGTTAATATAAATCTGTGTTATGAGGCCACAAGTCTGAAAGCTATGCTTTTGCTTTGTGGAGTCGGCGTAATGCATACAGTAGTAATTGAAACCTCAACTGACACCTGACTCCTATATTCCAAAACTCAAAGAAAAAAAAGCACAGAGAAAATAAAAATATTTTTTAATAGTCTGTGCATGGAAATGCTTCAGCAGCTGTCCTTTAGATCCTGAAGATACAGGATGCACGTTTCTGGTGTTACAAAGGAAGCAGTTTTTCCAGCCCACAGCAGAGAGCGATTGATGCTTTCATTCCTTATTCATGTTCATGGGGACAGTAGCTAGCATCTTCCCAGGTACAAACAGCATCGAAAGAGCCTCTGGGTTATGACAGTAAGTGGAATATCCAAGTCCTGAGGCTTGGAGATGTGCAGGATGCATATTTTCTTGCTCTTGAAAGGTAAATGCGTTTATCTCAAAGGCAGAGTTGTCTAGTAGAGCAGCGTACACTAATGGCCAGGTCTGTCCTACTCAGTAGGACCCCGTTCAGTGCATATGTGATGTAGAGGTGATCTGTATACTGGCTTTCAGACTGGGAGCTGAGCTACACAGGCTCAAGGGTTATCCAGCCCTTCTCATTGTATTTCTCTCATGAGAGCTAGCCAAAAATGGAGGTCTCAGGTTGTTGTTTGTTTTGTTTTGTCGTCTCTGCTTTCATCTTTCCCTGATGCGTAGCTGTTCATAAGCGCGGACCTTCCACGTCTTATCACAGAGAAGTCAGAAGGCATCTGCAGGTTTCGGACCTGGAATTATTGTTCGCAGCAAAATCATGCAATGAACCCAAAATGGCTTGTGCTTGGCTGTTGTTGGCAGCAGCTGCTGCCTTGCCAGACTTAGTAGCATCTCCAGATGTTGTGAGCCACTGAGTTACAGACTGCTGACTTCCACTTCAGTGTTGATTGCCACAGTTGTCTTTATTAATCTTCTTTCAGATTTTGTGATTTCCATTCTCACGAATGTCCCTTTCCATTTCACTCCCCGGAAATGAATAGAGTGGGAAGTTTTGGAAGGGCTTTGGCTTCGCTTCTGGTGATAGGCTTGGATATGGTGCAATGTGAAAGTAGCCTTCCTCCATTGTAGAGAAATACACTCCTAGCACCATGCTGGAGTCACTGGGGATAAATCACTGCACAGTTTGCCTTGAAAACATGGAGCAAATTCAACTGTTGATGGTTTTAAACTCCATGAAGCAAATCTGTGCATCTACAGGAGGACTATCCTGCTTCATTCACCTAGAAGCAAGGTTGAAAGTTATTAAAAAGGGTCAGAAATGTATTTGACATCTGTGGCACAAACACACGCAAATCTTCATCTTGGGGGAGGGAAGGCCTTCAGGTAATGGGATTTAGGAAGTTTCTCTCCTCTTTAAGACCTTTTTAGGTGATGTGGTTGCCTTGCCACCTAGTAACAGGCCAATAATAAGACTTTTGATGGCTGTCACTCGGAAAGGGAAGTGAATGAAGTTGGATGATGGTGATAAATTGCTTGCCATGTTGGCTGCAGAAGGGGTTAGGACAGGGCAATTGTCTGCCTGAAGCGATGCGGCGCAGGTGCACCTGCACCTTCCCCCAGTAATAGGAAGTGCATTATATTAAACTGTGCATGCATGTGAGAGCGAGTGCTGCAAGGTATTGTGGCGTTGTTATTGTCATAACAATAAAAAGCAGGAACACCCACCCCCCCAGGCAGTAGGCAGAAATATTTTAATTTCTCTGGCAAGGTCAGTACAGGGCCAGAGAGCAGCATTACTGTGTTAACTGGCACCAGCAAGTTCCTGGCCCTGCATGTCTTTTTCTCTACTTAATTTTTTTTCCCCCCAGTTTTCTCTATGCAAAGTTCTTTTTGCCTTCTCCAGCAAATGCCCCCCACCTTTCCATCATGACTTTCATTCTCTCTCACTATTGATTTCTTGCTTTCTGCAGTTGCTCCTTGCCTGTGAGACAATACCAAAGCTGACTTTTGCCCTGGTCACATCAAGGGAGGGGATGCTGGGCAGTGTTGCTCAGGATGGGGTGATGCTGCAGGGGAAAACATCTAGGAAAGGGTATACCTCTAGGGACATAAAGTGGAGCAGTGGAGCAGAGCTCACCAGGGATGGTCCAGAAAAATGGTGCAACTGTGTAAGGAAATATATCCAGACCTTTCCAAAGGGAACTATTCTTGGGGCTGGGATTGGAGGATCAGCTAAGCTTTTCCTGACTGAATCTCTTTTATCGGTAGGATTTCGTTTGCTTCCCTGCTTTCATTGCTGGACAAGGCCAAGAGCAGATACTTCTCTAGGTCCCCAGTTGCTGAGTTGTGGCAAGTGGGGTCTTTGAGCTACATCCATAGCACACTTGAGTTGAGATGGGCAAACACTCTTCTTGCTTCGGGTGGTGTCTGTAATGCAAAGAATGTAAATGTCCATTTATTTTCGATTCAGTTTGGAGCAGAGTTAATCCTGGGTCAAACAAAATTATAGTGCAAGTCCTAAACCAGCAAATCTTCTTCCAGGCTTTCTTGCTGACTCCTTAGAAATAGCCACTCAGCTGTGTGCATTGCTGTGTAGCTATGTAAGTCCGGCTAATTTTGGTTTCCCAATTAAATCCTTGTTGGTTGTTTTGAATTTTTAGAGTGAGATTTCCAAGAGAAGCAAACTAAATTTAGGTTTCTAAACCTGTATGCAGGTATGTAAGTGAAAGGTGTGGAGTAAAACCTCTATCCCATTGAAGCTAATGGTGAGCCTTCAGTCACCCCTGATTTTCTGGGAGGGCTTACTAAGTCCCTGGGAGTGGCTGGGCACTGACACTTATAGCACAAAACAAAAATCCCACGCTCATTTCTTGCCTAAGTGTAGGACTTTTCAAAGCAGTCAGTGGTACTGGGAATGATTTGGACTTGGGTTGCCAAATCGTTAAAGATTGGGCTTTTAAATGCATTTAAGTATTTCATGACTGGACATGCAGGACTTCTGAAAACGCAATTCTGGCTTAGAAAGTTTTCACCCAACATCTTGCTGTTAGAGTGAATGACTGTCTGTGAAGGGTGCTAAGTACTTGTTAATTTGGTGCCTTTTTGTTTTTAGAGGCCAAATGTTGCCATTTTCCCTTCAGGAGGGAAGGAGCTCTGGTAGTAGCTCAGAAACATCTCCTTGCTGAATCCAAAGTGATCCAGAGAAATTTGCTGGACTTGGTCATGGAAAAAAATAAATGCCTGCTTAAGCAGTATCCTTAATTAAATTTGAATTTGTAGCATGGGATGAGAAATGCCTCTCTTCATAAAGGGTATACTTTATGAATCAATTCTCTGTAATGGCGGTTGATGGAGGCTTTATGCAGAGCATATGCTTGGGAATTTAGCTTGGGCACAGACACAGCTGTGGAATTACTGGCCAACAGCAGAAATTTCCTCATGTCTATCTTTCATGAAATCATTGCAGCAACATTTACCTGCTGTGGTACCTCAGCAGCAAATGCTTGCATAGAAAGGAGATGACTAATACAATTCTCCCCCTCCAGGTTACTCTTAAGAAATATTAATTGCTTGTAAAGCTAGAGGTAAGTAATGGAGAGGGTGAAAACAGAAGGGGGAGGCCAGGACGGAGTCTGTAACCCAAACACCTGCGGGGGAGGAGTTGAGCTGAAGGCACTCTCCGATCAAAAGGAATCACACTGCCATGAAGCCCACAGGTAAACACCCGGTGTCCTGATAACAAATGACGCCACTGTACAACAAAACCAAAAGGATTTTGTATGCATATGCCTTGCTAGGACCCTCACTTGCCTGCAGCCCCTCATTTTCTCAGTTAATCTGAGTATTGGCAGGGTTGGATCCTGCTTTCAGGGCTCACCCAGGGGCTGTGGGGTGCAGGGACTCCGGCGTTGCTGGGGACTGCAGGCACAGAAGCCTGTTCTGCAGTTAGTGCTACATGTCTCTTGAGATGTACCTTGCGAATAATCAGTTGATATAGTAACACAAGCAAACAGTCAAGATTTTAAAAATACTTCTGTTTCTGAATTACAAACTGTAGTGAATTTTTTCTTAGAGCAGGTGTTGTTACAGTGTGAGAAGAGCTGGCTGGAGCGACAGCACGAAATCTTCCAGTGAATGTAGACCAGCACAATTTCCCATGCATATGGATGAAAAGAGAGAAACTATTTGTATTTTCCCCAATAGGCTCTACCGATGTCTGACATATTACCGCAGGTCTTCCAGCAGAATAACAAAGAAAACAATAGTTTTCCTCTGTGGTCTCATCGTCTCTCTCTAAGAGTTCTGGCTTGATATTAACAAGTAAACAATGTTTGCTTCTGCTAGATTGCCTTATGCTACAGAGATAAAATAAAATTACCAGGAAGAGAAGGTTTTATAAACGAGTTACTGTTTTGTTTTGGTTTGGGTTTTTTTTGTTTGTTTGTTTGTTTGTTTTTTTTCCTTTCTGAAAACAAACCAAACCAAATGCTGCCAACTGAAAGGAATAAGGGGAGGAGTCACTGAAGGAGGAGCTGATTGGATATATATTTATTGCATTTGTAGGAGTACATTATTGCTGATTCAATGAAATAAGAAAATTGTTTAGGCTTGCCTGAATGAGCATTACTTTATCTAATCAACCTTTTCTAAATTGGTCTTAATGTACTTCTATAAATACATTATTTCCAAACCCCAGGTTGTATGGGCAGCATCAATTCTGCTCTGCTGTGGCACCAAAATGTGCCCACCCTTTTATTCCATGTTGGAAAGCATTATACTTCCCCTCCCCACACCCCCCTGAAAAGAGGGGTTAGAAAATTGGTTGGAAGGATAATGGATCATGCGTGGCTGAGTGGGATGGGTTATTTAGTGGTATGGTGCCAACTTCTCTGTAGGCAGGCTGCCGAGTGCAAAGCCTAGGCTGCCGTATGTGTAGGGCTGATCTTGGTGACCCTCTGGTAGCCTTCTCGTGTCCTTCAGGCCAAGAGGACTCTGCATCCTTGTGCCCATGAGGTCTGTGGGGTGAGTTGCTCTTCCAGGGGCATGGGAAGCCAAAGTGCTTTGGCATTTAAGTACTGCAAAAACTCTGTGGCTTGGGACTCTTCAGATTGCTGTGAGACTTGATTTTGGGGTTTTTAGAAGATAACCTCCAAAATGTGACCCAGAGGGCTGATTTCATAAGGAAAAAGAAAAGGATGTATGGCCAGAGCTTAGTATAACCTCAGGTGAAGGAGCTGCAGTGGTATTGATCTGCGTGCAGGAAAGGGAAGAGCTGCAGGCAAACTCCGAGAGGAGCTGTGTGGACTTTGCCCCGAGGAGCTGGGATCAGGGGCTAAGATCTCCTCCTTGTGCTGGTGGGCAAGGAAGTTTCTGGCTAAGCAAATAAAGGAGGGTTTGAGCACAGGCTGTTGATTTACGCCTTGCTAGCAGAGCTTGCTAGCAGAGTGTGCGACTTCTCTGTGCTCCTACCGGAAATTAAGCTGGGACTGTTCTCTTAAACGCATTAAGTGGTTGTAATTGTGTTGTTATTAAGCTGAAATGATACATCTAAAGGTCTTCATGCATGGATCATGAAAAAGCTAAGTAGCGTTGCAGGGCTGGGAAGCAATAAGCCATGGATTCATGCAAAAAAAAAAAAAAAAAACCAAAAAAAAAACCCAACAACCCTTGTCAGTTTTGCCTTTGATAAGCAGTTAATTTAGCTGAGAATTGGCAGAATTCCCTGTAGTTTGTGTAGGGAATTTCTAGGTTATGCTGTGAACATCAGAGTAATATTTGGTTATCTGAGACAACTGACAAGTGTTGGAGCGTGACAGCTATTGGGAAAGCAAATTCCAAAGACAAGTTGAATCTGAATATATTATAGCGTAAAGGCTGCTATAGGTGTGTATTATGGCAGAACAAAAAGCAGGATTGTTTTAGTTAATGATAGTAGAGACTCTGTCTATGTTAGCAGCTGGGATGACACATTTGGGATGGATCCATAGGGTGAAGCAGCATGCTGTGCATCTTGCAAAGCCCCTGCTTTGCACTGGCTGTGGCTTAGCCCCTTGGAAAACCCTTGAGTGTGGTAGGTGTGCTCCCAGGGCACATCTTTGAGTTAAGTTTCATCCCCCCACAAATCCATTTTGCACAGTTGGTATTGTGTGCTGAGGGATGGTAAGTTGGGATAATTGAGAGGTTCACTTCAAAAATATAATCCTCAACCAAATGTTCAAGGTAAGTACATTTACATTGTATTTTGCAGCATTTACTTTGTTCATACTTGCCTTAGTTAAGCAACTGTCCATTTTGGCACCAAAACATGGTGCAGTCAGTAGCTTTGCTAACCCTGTACCTGTAGACAAGCGTGTCTTTCCTCCATCAAACCATGACTCATCACCGTGCTCTTATGAAATATACAGCACTGTGTTTTGAAGATCCTGTTGTGAGTGTACGGTTCAGCTACCCAATGGGTCTGTCCAAATGCGAGACCTTTATCAGACAAAAATACAAGTCCTACAAAGAGAGGCAACGAAAGCAGACCAAAATCTGTTTCTCTCATCTAAGGAGGGTTTAGGAGACCTTTATTGTCCTTTCTGTGCTGTTCTGATGTTGGTGTGGAGGTATCCTAATGAATCAATATGGAGAAGATAAATTATTTTATATAATTTATATACATTTATTATGTGGGGGAAGGTGTGTGGACTGACATGTATTTTTGTGATGATAACCAGCATTTCAGTTTGTAACCAGCGCTCTAGCAGGGTGCTTCTGACCCCACTATAAGACCTCAAGGTTTTGTGTCCGAGGGGTGTGCAAGCAATCACATTTGATGCTCAGTGGTTGGAGAGCAGCCCCAAGTAAGACTGTAGGTAACAAGGTATCTTTACACGCAACAGCTCGCACCAGTTGGGGAGCTGAGCCATGAGAAACCCAAAGTTAACACAAAATTAAACCTGTGACTTGGAAACTGCAGCTGAAGAGCTCAAGACTGTTCATTTTAGATGTTAAAACATCTGTGGGGTTGGGAATTAGAAGGCAAGATGCTTCAAGGCTTGCAAGGTAAGGTGTCTCAGGGGCAAAGTGGCGTGGTAGGAAGGTGGTAGCTATTACACTGGGGGGCTTTGGAGAAGTGCAGGCTTAAGAAAGCTAACAACAAACAGACCATATTTGATCGCCGCAGGGCTATTCAAGAAGTTTAATGCATAGCCTTTTGCAAAAGCAAAAACGTCATTGTTTATAAACTTTTAAGCAGCAATCTCATTGAAGGGAAATAACAGATAGCAATCTGGTTATTTATTTATTTGACATACTTTAAAAAAGATGAGAGCTAGTTTCTATATTTGTTCATCTTCAGAATGACATACAGCTCTCCGAGTAAGCCACACATAAGTTTCATAGACTGTGGCGGTATATTTTGGTTTTTTTAAGAGCGATCGGGTAAATCCAGAGACTTGCAGATAATATACTCAGCTTGAAAATGATAAGCATAGAGATATGAAAGCCATTCCTTTTCCTGCTGTTGAAATGGGAAGATTAGTGGAAATGTCATGCCTTAGAATTCATGAAGCAATGTTTCCCTAATCAGCCATCAGACTAAATTGCCAGAATACAGTATATTTGCATTTATTTATTTTATATGAAAAGACTCTGTATGTCTAAAGGCATGCTGAAATAGGTGTTATAAATATATGTAGAAACCCTTATACATAATGTTTCTGCATTATCAGGCTTATCTCCCAATTGTGTTACGTCTGTGATTAGCTACTATAAAATAGCTCAGCATACAACTTGGTAAATACTTGCTGTAACATGCCCTGCAGGAGGGGCCTGCCAAAACGCAGTGCTGCTCGCTGCCCGTTTACCTTGGCTGGGGGTATGGCCCACGTATATCTGGTGGTGCTGCATCCTTTTACTCTGGAGCAAGCCGGAGTAAAGGTTAGGTTTGCTTTGCTTTGAAAGGGGTCTCGGCAGTGCCTGCAAGTAACTTGCTGCTTCCAGGTACAAGTGGTGACATCTGGCTGGACATGTCCGTATTGCTTCTGTTGTTCTTGGAAGACGTGTCTCTGCTAGAAAATGCCAGATTTAGGAAGAGTGGAGCATAGAATTTGCATGAGCATGTCCTATACATATAAATATAAAAATATACACACACATGCGCACATGTGTGCCCCACTGCTCCTCAGCTGGAGGTTTCTGCCCCTTTTGGTCTGGACACTAATTAGAATGAGTGAATTAGCAAAACCCGTAACAAATTATTTAAACTAACGAGCTTGCTCCACTTGAAGCGGGTGAGGGAGAGAGTACTCCAACTGCTCTGCCAGCAGATCTGGAGGGGCAGTAACTTCTGACTAGGAGAGCGTTTGGGGCAAATAAACTCCTTCCTCATTAGAGCCAGGTACAGGAAAGGAAACGGGTGCACTTGGTTCTTCCCAGGACAATCTTTGTGCTTCCCTGTTCTGCAAAGGGAGCAGTCTGGAAAATAGCTCTGCTTACTCCTGAAGATGCTGTGTGAGCAGAGAGAGGAGGATGCTCCCTGGTAAAGAGAGCTCACAGGCTAAGTAGGAGATGAGGGACATAAAGCAGAAAAAGCACAAAAGCTGATGGGACAACATAGGATACCTCCCCAGTTAGCGACCTTGTAATGGGAACCCCATGGGCCCAATAAGTGTGCCAAAAAATATCGCATGCTATTTTGAGGTTATATTACCTTTTCTATCCAGCATGGACAAAATTCTTGTTCTCTGGTCTGGGCTGAGATTTATAGCGGTGCAGGATATTAGTACTTTTCTGATTACAGTGCTATGGCAGTAGGAGACTTCCATGCATCCCTCTTGCTGCTAGAAGGCTGACAGCATGTGCTTATGCCTGCATGTGTATTAGCAAGGGTTATGAATTTCTTTTGGATGCAAAACTAAAATTAGTGTCCCTTGGCTTTTTCCTGACTGAAAATGGCTTTTTAAATATGTAAGTCAGAAATAATTTTTTTTTTTTTTTTTTTGATACCTGGGTCCTTTCCCGAGCCTGTCATTCACGTGATCATTTGTCATTAGGCACAGTGGGCAGGAGGTTAATTGTAATTGCGCGGTCACCTGGACTATTGTGTGATTTGAAGCAGAGTTTCTCTGCTGTGTCAGGTCCAACAGTATATTATTTGAAAGCGTTAGTGCCAGGTTGCTCTTTAAATCTGCCAGGGAACTGAGGAAGAAGTGATTTAAGCCTTCGATTTAGTGCTCTCTTCTTGCTGTCTGCTTCAGGCCACTTTACTAGTGATAGCAGAATGTGAGTGGAATTAAAATACAGAATTTTTAAATAAAATAAAATCAAAAGTAGCAACCGAGAAGGTGGAACCCTTCATCTTGGTAACTTAATACCATATATCTTTGTTGACAACTCTATATGTAAATCACTAATTATTCTAAACTATTCAGTTCTCCTCCAGGAAATCCAGACTTCAACATTAAAGGCTAGCTATAAGGAATGAAAGCCTTGCACCAATTCCCCACAGGTTTTACTGAGCTGCAGAGAAAACTGGAGGTATTTTTGCATCATGAATAACAGTGATAGAGGGGTCAGCAATTTACCTACATCAGTGGAGATTACTGGGTTTGGGGCCATAATTGTAAGCACTTTATGGCTTCAGTAATACATATTTTCTACCTCGGTGGAGCAGCAAGGGAAGGAGGGCATGACTGGCTCTGCTCAGCCAAGGTCTCCTTTCATCGCTTTACACCAGAAGTGATGTCCAGGAATGCTGCGCAACTGATTGACGATATCTGTCATGGATGGTTTTGACAGAGACTTTTTCCCAGCCTTCCCTTTTTTGGGATGGCAGGTCACTCGCAGACCTGCCTGGTGGCTGGGACCAGGTTTGGTGGCTTTGGTGCTGTCTGGTCCAGCTCTTGGACTTCCGGTTTGGTAGCACTCCCAGACTGAGCTGCAGATTGCTTGGTCTGTGTACATGATGGTGGTATGTACCCTCCCATAGCCATGGGATGGCCGGCTCTCCTGTCCATCGATGCATTTGAATAGCACCTGGGTGGTCCTATGTGAGCTGGGGGGTGGCTGGGTGCAGGATCAGGGTTGTGGTCTGCTATGCGTTTTGGACCAGGAAAACTGCGTGTTGGGCTGCATATGGTCTTTGAAAGGAGAGGGCAGGAAGAAGATGCCTCTCTGCAGCCTGGTGTAGATGTAGTGTGAGCAGGTGTTGTGCATCCTGGAGGAGGTGAAAGCAAGCCCTTGCCTGGTTGTGCTGCCTGTAGGCAGCAATGGTGTGGCTGATGCTGTGTGGAGGCCCTGTAGTGACTTTGGCATGTGCTGAAAGGTAAGTTCTGGTTAAAACCCTACTACTGAACACCGTTGTCCTGGATTTTAACTTGAGTTATACATTCACTTTTGCTTTTAACCACCTCTTGAAGACAGTCTGGCAGAGATGCAGGAATTGCCCAGACGATCAGAATCCCTTCATTACATTCATTCACTTGCCAGTTACCATAAATCTCTAAACTCTGATTACTGTCTTGTTTAAATGCTATATTAATTTTATGTTGTTTCATCTTTGTAGCTAATTCTTACTGTATTTCATTGTAACCTATCTGTGTGCTTCTGGTCCAAAGTTCTTTGCAGGGAGAGACAAGCTGAAGGCTTCTAAATTTGGGGCTCCATAAGCAGAGCATGTTCCTGTGTTATCCCTGGAAGAGACAGCTTCATCACCTTCTGCTTCTTTCCTCAGGCTGGAAAAGGGCAGCCTTGGAAAGCAAAGCTTCCTATTTAGATTTCTTCTTAAATCTAATTTCTCAGGAGCAAAGGAGAGCTTTCTGGTTTTTCCCTCTCTCCTTTTGAAAAAGAAATAATACCAGCCAAAAATCTTCCTGTGGATGAGTGTACAGTGATCCTGATGCCTTCTCCAGCTCTGGCCTTTTGTCCTCTTTCTCCTCTGCCTTCTATTTATATTATTCTTGGCCACCTTTCTTGAAGGAGCTATTGATTAAAGGATGCAAACTGCCTCAGATCCTGCATATCAAGCTGCTCTTTTTTTCAAGTTGCTCGGTATGTGAAGAGCATCCATTTTTGCACTGCAGTGCAGCTTTACCCAGATACCTGGTCTCTCCATCTCTCTCCTTTTTTTTTTTTTTTTCTTTTCCTTTGCCCTCCTATCCTGCTAAATGGACATCTTGTCAAATCCTGTTTGCACAGACTGACAGCTATAGAGGTCTTGGAGAAGAAGCCAGATCCCTGCACATACACCCTAACAAACAGAATCAAAATGTCAAGGCACAAGTGAAATATATCACTGTGCTTCCCTGTCAGATTTTGCTAATATCACCTGGATAAATTGTCAGAGGAACACCTGCAGCAAGTTAACCTATTTTTGTTAGCACTTGTTTCATGTATTTATATTTGGTTATGAATATAGGGACTGCTGGGGAGAAAGCTTTCAATTATTTCCTGGCAGGATGAAATGCCCCCTGTTCTTATGCCAAAAGACAGTTGGGGCAGCATCATGATTTAACCCCAGCTGGCAAATAAGCACCACACAGCCACTTGCTCACTCCCCTCTGGTAGGATGCGGGAGAGAATTGGAAGAGTAAAAGTGAGAAAACTTGTGGGTTGAGATAAAGACAGTTTAGTAGCTAAAGCAAAAGCTGTGTGTGCAAGCAAAGCAAACCAAGGAATTCATTCACTGCTTCCCATCAGCAGGCAGGTGTTCAGCCGTCTCCAGGAAAGCAGGGCTCCATCATGCGTAACGGTTAACATCCCCCCTGCTTCTTTCTTCTTCCCCCAACTTTATATGCTGAGCATGACGTCAAACAGTGTGGAATATCCCTGTGGTCAGTTGGGGTCAGCTGTCCCAGCTGTGTCCCCTCCCAGCTTCTTGTGCACCCCCAGCCTACTCGCTGGTGGGGTGGTGTGAGGAGCAGAAAAGGCCTTGACCCTGTGTAAGCACTGCTCAGCAGTTACTAAAACATCCCTGTGTTATCAACACTGTTTTCATCACAAATCCCAAACATAGCCCCATACTAGCTACTATGAAGAAAATTAACTCTATCCCAGCCAAAACCAGCACAGGCAGTGAAGTCGCTTTCAAATAGCACAGCAGTTAATAAAGAAAAAATAATTTCACAGTCTGTTGTTAAATTAGCAATTCTTCAGAGTGTCTGGAGTTGCTGGCAGAATTAATATGTGCTCTGAAGTCTTGGGCAGCTTGGTGCATATCATTTACCCAGCAGCTGTAAGAGCAAAAGAGACAAGGAGAGGTCCTCGATTGCAAGGGAAATACTGGAATTATCTGTCTGGTAATCATTCAGCAGCCTCGTTCACAAATAATCAAGAAACATTTGGATTTGGATTACATCCCTCATTCTTTCACGACAAAAGTAGCAGAAGCAGTGGCTGGAAAATGATGTGTTAAGTAACACGGGCTAAAAAAATAGGCAGGGAGCAACATACATTTGAGCAGGGAGAAGAAAATATACAATAAAAGTGCAATAAATTTCCCTTGTATTGAGGGGGAATATTTTATAGCAGCTTTCTGCAAATTGAATGCATCTACATAAATAACGTAGTGACACATTTAATTGCAACTATTTATTTTTAAATTTGGCTGAATGACGAGAGAATTTCTGTGCGGAATAATGAACCTTGTATTTTTGCCACTTGTGCAACTTTTAAAAAAAATAAATTGTAGATGGTATTTGGGCCAAGTATCAGAGCCTCAGAAGTTCCTAGCTGCTCTCTAGTGCATCTGAAAAGAAACCAAGATCCAAAAGTGCATCCATATGGAATGGATGCTGGATATTGGGGAGGCCAAGAGATGACAGTGAGTGAAGTATTACCAGTCCCTACTTGAGTTAGGAAACTCCCATTTGGTCTTTTTGTGCAAAGCATACCACTTCAAATAAAAGAATAAATGCTGGGCTTTTTACATTTGCCTTCTGCTGATTGAGCTGTTGGTGTTTGCATTTTCAGGCTTTCTTCTCAAAAAGGCTAGAAACCACTTTTCTCTCTCTTTATTTTCTTTTTTTTTCATGACAAGACTGATTCTTCAGATTCTCCTGCAGTCTCTACATTTCAGGGCTGCTGAGAGGACAAGCAGCATCCTCCTGTGCAACCCTTGCCCACTGGGTATCGCAGGATAGATGCCATAATACTTGACAAGGCTTTGAAAACAGGGTGTGGAAGAGGAGCTGTGGGATGGCAAACTGTTGGCGGTGGTTGTGTATGAGACATAAGATGAGCAGGTTGCGGTCTTTTCTTGCAAGGCATAGGTATGCGAAACCCAGGGTGCAATGCCCTTGTGCCCACACCAGCTGCTCCCCTTTCTCCCCTCTTGCTGTCTTCCAGTCTTCCCTTGAACAGATCAAACGTGAATGGTTTCTGTAAAGCAGAAGTGTTGGGTTTTTTTCCCAAACCGCCTTAGGAGCACTGCTCAAGTTGATGCGGTGCAAGGGTGCAGACATGCAGCAGAAATTAAAAATAAAGATAGTGCTAGGTTTCCAGGGCAAACAGGCTTGTGCAGGCAATGCTTATTTCTTTGGATGTAGCTGGAGAGGCAGCTAAGCTACACATGAGCAACAGTATCCCCTTATAATAGTTTGAGAATTAAATGTCCATAAATCGAGCTTTGGCAGCTCAAAACCTTAAATAAAAAGCCTGTGAGAATGGCCAGTATCACTGCTGCAAAGGCTAGTGCTTTAAGGTACGGGGAAATGGATTTGGCAGGAAGGAGGTTGTGGTGGGGCTTCATGTAGCAAGAGGGAAGGCAATGTTTGCTTTGCTTTACTTTTTGCTTCACATCTGAATTTCTGGAGCAGTTGCATACGTCAAACAGCCATTTTTGGGGCAAGAACAAAGCCCATGAGAAGAGGCAGTGGACAGGGATGCTAGCAGGACATTGCCCTCCCAAGAGTAGGATGCTTTTGTCTCAGAAAAGTACTGTTTATTGTCTGACAAAGAAAATATCTTCTTGGGATATAACTGCTTATTTTTTTTCTCTGGGGTTTTGGTGTTTTTCTGTCTGTTCTGGAGAGTCATGGCAGTTCTAGCTAGTTCATGCCAAGGGCGGTCCAACTCCAGCATCCAAAAGCCATGAGGCCACCTGCCCAAACAGTTTTGAGATTGGCTCCAAAATCAGGACATTTAAAGTGTCAAGTTGTATTGATTTATCTTGGGTTTGAGGATGTTTGTTCACATGCAGCAAGTTTTCCTCCAGGAATGGGAGAGATTGTACTAAAATAAATTCTCTTGTTGCGGGGCTGCAGGATTGGAGCTCAAAGAAAAGCTCCCAGTATTGTCAGGCTGACGTGGGAAGAGCCGGCAATGCCTCAGGTTGCCCTTTGTTGAGCTTTGTTGTAACTTTGTGGAGTCACTTGGCAAGGCAGATGAACTGTGAAGTGTTGCAGTGTTCATCCTGAAACAAAGGAGTAGTTTAGTCAACAAATAATGCCAGTATTTTGATTTCTGGTTAATTAAACTGAAATCATGAAGTGTTTGTATCTGCATATGACAGGATAACTGCTTGATGTTTCTGCACTTCAGGGGGTATGTGTGGAGCTCACTCAGCTTTCCTTGTTAAATTGCTCAGGGTACTAATACTTGCCGCGTCCTTCTTGTACACGCCCTTTGATTTGTTGCCTCCTAACCAAAGCCAAAGCATCTCATAGTATGCATATCAGGGCAGAATTTAGCTCAGCGAGACCTGCATCTGTAACTCCAACCAGTGTGCTCCAATGCAAAAACCCACGAGCTTTTGTGAAAGGAGGTATGACTGAAGGGAGATGTTCCCCAAGAGACGCTTCCACATTTCCTTCTATGCATCTCTAAGCTGCCTGCCCACTGCAGTATTGGCTAGCATCGCCTGTATCTTAAACTCGCAAAAAACCCCCGCTTCCCCGGAGTCACTTTTATGTGCATAAACCCATTTAGTACACTTAGTCCAGACAACTCTGGATAAATCCTTCCTATCTTTTTTTGGTCAGAAGGACTGTAAAAGATCCATCTCCATCACCCTCTGCTGGAATTTGAATAGATGTGTCTGGAGTGACATATGTTCAGCTATAAATTACAGAGGAACAATTTTAAAATAAATTGTCTGCAGTCAGTCCTACCAAATTTACCTCCTGAGACGGGTGATCATAAAGCTAGAAGTAAACAAGCCCTTAAACATTTGAGGCAGGGTTTGAAAGGATCCTTTTTTGTAGGTGTTAGCATCACCATAGGTTGGTGGGATGCTGCCTGTTTTGGACCAAAATAGGCAGTGGAGGAAAGGCTGATTTTTATACCACCTAGAAATCTTGTCTACACAAATGAAGTTGCGCAAGGTAGAGCCAACCAGAAGGAAAAATTTTAAGCATTTTTACTTCTCTTTACTGCCTGCATATGTACAGTCTATTAGTTCAGGCTAAAACCTTGAAATGTTGGTAGAGTAAACACACATGACATAAATCATCAAAATAAATCCTCCCAAACGTCATATTTCTTAACCACAATGGGTTGTAATTGTCCAAACCACAGCATAATTAGAGAATCTTTCTTTCTTTGCTGGCTGGGTTCCAAATCCCTATGGCAGACTGAACCAGAGACTAAAACCCTTTTACTGTAGTATTGTGCCAGCAAACACGCAGCTTTGAAGAACCTTATTTTCCAGGAGATTTTACCAACTGGTCTTTGCATTACTGGCTGTAATACGCGTACACAGACATACATAGGGGGGTTTTGGCTGCATCGTTTTCAAGTTTGATCCTGTCCCCCTGTTCCCATTAGGGATGATGCTTGTTATTGCTATTCAGTTGACACTGCTATTGAACTCGAGGGAGTTCTGCAGGTTGTCCATCAATCCTCCCCTCGCTCAGCGCACAATGCAGCTTGAATTTTTAAGTTACCATTTACGTAACAAAGGATAACCCGGGGTGCGTGTCCTTGTGTGCAGAAACCCCCAGAACAGACTCTTGTGCTTCTTGGATTACGTGCAGAGCCAGGCATCTCAAGTTATGGTTATGAGCGTGCAGAAACAAATGTGTCTCTGTTGCCTTGTGTATCTTAAATCGTCTTTTTCCCTTAGGTGCAGCATTGTAAATCATCACTTCCCTGTTTAAGGGAGTAAAATGATTTCAGTTTGTCTTCATTAAAAAGCAAAAGACAGTAATTTAAGCATAATTTAAGAGCATCTTCGTCCCGCACCTTGGAGAACAAAGAAAAGATACACAGATAGATTTTTGTTGATAGAGAGATAGACGGAGATAGATATTTTATAGCTATAATAGGTAGAGGCTGTAGCAACAGGATGTGGACTACATTTTTTTATTGTAAGATAGTTGGGTCTCAGTGAGACCAACCTAGATCTGTCCCTTGTAACCAGAGAGCGAGGAGGACCGCAGGTGCCACCTGGGCTGAGAGCTGAAGGAGCCCTTGTACTTGCTTGCAAGAGCATGCAGCTGCTGGTCACAGAAATTTTGGGTTTGCTAGGAAATGACACTTCATTCCAAGCAGTGCTTTCTCTAGAAATGCACCAGTTTATCCCAGAGTTATTTTGGACAGGAAAGTTTGGAAAAAAACCCACAAAACCAAAGCACAGCAAGCTAGCCCTGCCATTGACGCAGCTAGTGGGAGCATGCTTGTGCAGTGCTGAATGCTGTTGAAAAATCTTCTGTTTCTGCTAAGAGCATTTATTTTCCATAGGTTGCTTTCCTTCTGTGAAATCAAACCCAAATGATAGCGCGGGTTTGCATATATGCCAGGATAAATCTCCTTCCACGCTCTTCCATCACGCTGCTGAGAGTTTAGGCTTGACTCAGTTTTTGCCTCATTGATTGCTTCAAAATCTTCTTTAGAGCAAAGTTGGGATGTGCAGAAATATAGCCCATTAAGATCTTAATATAATCACGAGCATTTTCAAATGCATTGTGTTCTAAGTATTTTTATGGCTTGCAAATGTAGCTAACTTGGGAATTTGATTAATTTTTCAGAGTGATGCCATGTGATGAAGTTTTATACCATTTAGAAGAAACACATTAATGTCATTAGTGGCAGTTAATTCTTAGTTTTCCAGCAACTACGGTCATGTCATAAATTGCTGTGTGACAATTTAGTGAGTCACGTGGTAGAAAAACTGGTATTTCAAGGGGAGGAACTGAAAGTACTAATTTATTTATATTCTAGTTTTCAAGGTTGTTTTCGTATTAAGAGCTAGAGCTGATTTCAATGTAGAGCGGAGGTAATTCAGCCTGAGTTAGTGTGGGGTTGGACAGAACAGCATCAAAAGACACAATGTTTTCTTAGAACAAAAAAAAGCTTTAAAGAGTATTTCCCACTTGAGGTGCATGAATCTGCTTACATCCAAGGTAAGGGCTGAGTCTCTTTTTTTCAAGGTGCAAAGCCTTCAGATGCCCCACTTATCCAGCAAGCTCCAGGAACTCGTTTAAAAGGACCTTTAGGAGGCCTTGGGCTACAGCATTGGGTGCTGGAGTTGCCGAAGGATGCTGGCAAGTCCACTGGATTCAGGCAAACCGGCAGCTTAGAATTACAGTGTTTTATTAGTGGGTATTTATTTAATTGCCTTCAAATCCCCAAGGCGTGCTACAGGAAGCAACATAGCACTATTGTAGATAGAGAGACCAGCCCTAAAGGAGATATAATCAGGGCATTTTACACATTTTTCTATAGCTTTATAGCTTTGGCAGCAATTTCAGTGTTGGCCTGCAGTTCAAGGAGAGCTGTTAGGGAGGGCAGGATTAGCTCTTGGGAGCCTGCTTGTAAATTTTGCAGGAGGATGCTCGATGGTGGGTTGCTGTAGTTCTTGAAATACTTTTTAGAAGAGCATGGAGATCATCTGTTTATATTGGTTGAGAGACATGAAGATAGTCTGTTGTGTTTTTTGTTTTGTTTTTTTTTCTTGTAAGTAAAAGTGCGTGTCAGGAGCACAAGCTGAGGCTTGGAGCTGCTCAGCCGTTTAATTGATTCCACATTGTAAAGACCATACCTCGCTAAACCCTTCTTTAGGTTTTGGATGCATCTAAGAGGCAACAGCCCCCTCGGTGCAAGCGCTTCAAGGCATGGCAGCTCGAGACTAGAACTGGGGTTGGTTTATTTGTAGCTTGTTTTTGCTCAAATCCTTCAACTCTCGAGGCATATTCCCTGTGCCGGAGCGATGTGCTAATGAAGGCAGAGTTGATGAGCTACAGAGCTGCTCTCCTTTCTGCTGCACACACACACACACCACATCCTGCTTGTGTTTCAGCCGAGAGACGTCTTGGTGTGGATTATGAGTCTGTCCATGGGGCAGAGAGTTTTATGCTGTGGTTGATTCTAAAAGCCGTGGTAATTTGAGCTGTGTGTCCCTGCCCGTAGAAGTTTGCAGCCTGAAAAGGCAAATGGGACTAAAGGATGGGAAGGAGAAGCAAAGGGGGTTTGCAGTTTGGGGAGGAAACCTCAGTTTCAGCCAGATAACCTGTGCTCCGTCTAGACTAGATGTCCTTATCCTCATTAATTTTTGTTAGATTTTTGTCTGTTAGCTTTATTTACGGATTAGCCGCACTGCCTTATGAGTTATACTTACGGCTTCTGATTACTGTGGAGACTAATTTGGTACTCTGCAAGGGAGACAGTGTAATTCCTGTTTGAGCTGTATTTTCTGGGATATATGAAAGGTCGCTTTGCTGATCCTAAGCACTTAAGTACTGTGAGCTTATCCTCTCAGCATCATGAGAGTGTGAAGGGAGTAATGGGTTGGACCTTTTCCTATCTTCTGGGGTTTCAAGGCTTATAGGGTAGTGTTTCCTAGCTTTTCTCTCTCCGCAGACAAAACTGAAATTCCCACTAATATTTAATTGGGTGGTTTTACCAACATGGCCACATACGTGCCTGTGGATATGGAGAACCTCGGAGGTGGTCATTGCTTCCAGCAGTTGTTGCCTGGAGTCGGTGTGCATCGAAGGCGTGGGGCAGCTGGAGAGGAGAGGAGCCCTGCCTGTTGGATGCAGCCTTCAGCTGAAGCTCAGGGATGGTTACATGGATGCAGCTGCAAATCATTTGATATTAAGGCTTGCAGAAGATAATCTGTCAAGTAGTCCCAGCTGTTTGATGTTATTGGCTTGTTTTGCCTGCTTCCCCCCCGCCCCCCTCACTGGTACTCACTGTCTCTTGTACTGATATAGCACGTAAAGTTCAGCATATCTCTTAAAGAGGCCAGTTGTCATTGTGAGAGGACCAGTGATTCCTCCTCCATCCACCCATGTTCGAAAAGCTAGTTTCTATCAGCATGTCTCTTGTGGGCTGCCGTCTGCAAGATATGAAGCCAGTTTCTAATCCGATCAGCTCACACGATCAGCTCACACCATTGCTGTCCTGAGAGGCTCTTGCTGCCGTCCTTCTTTGCAGCCATCTCTTTCTGGCCCGTCCTGAAGTGCGCAAGCAAAAGGCTGCACAGACGATAATGCTCTGTGCCTGCAACATTTTGTGATTGCTACTGAAAATAAAAAGAGTGAATTCATTTGCTAATAATGGATGCGCTACTAACAGAAACGCATCCCACTTGTACCTAACACCAGCAGGTTGGTTGTGGCACATTTGCTGTGTCCAAAAACACACTCTATTTTTTTTTTAACCAATTTAATTTAAAGACTATTTTCACACATCAGTGGCTGTTAATCAGTTAAGGAGTTATCAGTTTTAATATTAGGAGAAAGAAGCAGATCTCATCAACAGCTTAAAACTTTCTTTCATTTCTTTTCAGCTGGCTTGCAGCAGATTATGGGGAGTCTTAGGCTCATCTTATTTCTCCTTTTCCCACCCCCTTGAAAAGAGAGATAGTACCATTATGTGTGTGACTGTACTGTGCTAGTTGTACGTACCCTTTCAAGAGCTGTTGAATTAGAAATACTGAGATAAAAATATAAGAAGACTAAAAAAACCCCATTTAATAGAAATTAAACCCCAGACACCCATGTAATTTTAAATAAAGTCATGTATACTTTATGAAGAGATTGTTGACTGTCAGAAGAGGAATGGTAAGATAAAGACCAAAACCTAAGGTACATGCAAGGTAAGGCGCAGGCTGTTTGTGGCCCTGTTCTGCTCTGAATCCAATTTCCCAAATATCTGAGACTTTGCCACCAGTGGCAGAAAAATGACACAATACCAGCCCCTGCTTTTGGCTGTTGAGCTAAGCCAAGACTGTTCCTATCTGGCTACCGTGACACCTGCTCTGCAGTATGGAGGCATAAGATGTTCCTGGGTCAGCTTTCATCTAACAGCATCCATTTCATCACAGCATCCCTTTTTTTTAGAGGTTTGCTGCTTGAACCACCTCACTGGCTGTCCTCTCCTTTGTGTCATGTACAAAGCAAACATAGGAAAGGGTACAGAGAAAAGTGTTAGAATAGGTACTAGTTATGCCTGAAACACCCATGCAGCTACAGCTGCTTCCGCTCCTGAGCATGGTAATGCAAGTGTGGTTTCCATCAGGAGTGGTCCCCAAGCCACTGGTTGCGAGAGGCTGGAAGGCTGTGCTGGGGGAACCCTGCAAATCCCCCTCTGTCCTCCCCAGAGCATCTGCTGCAGGGGTGTGGACTCTGAATGCCACCACTCGCTGTGGTAATTCTTGTGCTTATTTTTATTTTGTCTTCCCTTTTTTTGCATATCCCATCTCCTGTCCCTGAATTCTTCCTTTCTAACCGACACAAGAGTATTTCACTTAGATAAAACAGTATGCTGCTCTGCTGGCTGTTTGTTTGAGGACTCATGTTGAAATCTTCAGTGTAACTTAATGCTCTTGAAAGTTCCTCCTTATACCTTTTGGATAGAGAAGGGACTTGCCTGACCTATGGGAGCCTGCAGATTGTACAAAAATTGGTCCAGTTCAGTTTCATTTCACATCCCTCGTTAAAACACGGGTTATTGGCGTTGTGCATCCGTTGGCTCCGTACTTACTCATGAAAACCAAACATTCCTGTTGAGCTGAGCTATGTATCATACCATCATTAACAAACTGCACCTTGACAGTCTGTCAAGGAAACTGACTTATTTTGCATTTGCTGCTTTGCAAAAAATAGAAGCATGGTAAACTCTTGTGCCATAATGATTTTCTGTCTGTCTTGATGGGACATAATGAGATAAATTCAAGTCCTTTTTTGAAGGCTAATTACATTGAGTACACACTAGATGTGGGCTGCCCTTGTTATATGTTGTGCATTCGTGTGCTTTTATTTCCTCATCTCTATTGTCTGCATGTGCAAGTGAGTTTGATTTGTCTTTGAATTACAAATTGTAGGCTAGAGAGGAGCCGTTTGGTGGTCTCCTCTCCCAGAAGAATCTCCAGAGATTGTATAACAAGTCCTCGCTGTAGGTAGGGCAGCATTTGAAGGTGGCTGTGAAGTAAATAATTAAGAACGTAACTCTGTGCTAGAAACTGAGGAACGTGCCATAAAGCATGAAGGCACCTTGTGGCAAGTCCGCTAACAGCCATAAAGAATAAATTCAGCCCTAGGTCTGTTCACTGGTCCTGGTGTATGCACACAAAGCAGATCAACTGTGTCCTGCAGAGCTCGTAGCCTAGGTATGGAGCACTAGTTGGGTGATGAGCAATTCTGGAAATTGGGTTTTTAAAACCTGTAAATCCCTCAGGTCCTGCTAGTTGTTCTCTGCCTGTCTTGTGGAAAGAAAAGGGAGCTGGGGAAAGGTGTGGGAGGGTGTCCGGTTTGGGGAGGTCAGCGGGGATGCTGGAGATGAGCATCCCCTAGAGTAGGATGGAGAGGCTGCAGATGCATGATGGAGACCTGGCAGCCCGTGGTGCACTTGGAGACTGCTTCAGGGTTGCATGGAGCTTGTTGTGAGAGCCTTGTGGTATGGGCAAGACTGGAGGTGGAGCCTGGGGGAGGTCTATTGGATGCTCTTGGATCACACCCCTTTTGTTGCATGAGTGATCTTCACCGGCAAAGACTTACTGGTAGGCTCTACGAATTAGGAGTTGATGTGCAAGTGTCTCGCTTTTGTGAAGAAGCTAGTCATGTAGAAGGGAAGATGTAGAGAGAGTTTCTCTGGTACTGCAAGAAGCAGAGCTAACTTTAGAGGCAGTTTTCCTAGTTGGTCCATCAGAAGAAAAGGGATCACCTATGCTTTATATATGGTGAAGATGAATTCTGTCATAACTGTGAATTTTAGCACATGACCTTCGTGCTGTGATTGTCTGGGACATTCCTGGTGGGATAATATTAATGCTTTTGCTGTGAGCTCATTTTCTTTCCAAGCTAGTTACAGCTGGGGAAGTTTGCATGCAGATGGAAAGGCTCTGGGATTTCCAGGTAACTTCTGTAAGTCTGATAGCAGACCTGTGCATCGTTGATATCATACCGGGCAGAATTATTTTAGAGCATCTCTGAAGGAAAAAAAAGTAGAAGCACTTCAGAGCTGCTTTAACATGTCTCCGTGTCTCTGCTTTTTGACACAAACAGAAAATCAAGTTTTCCTCCTTTTGCTAACAGTGGGTTTGTAATTCTACGTATAATGGTACGATTTCAGGGCCAGCTGTTTTTTTACTAAAGCCGGGGTGGATATGTGCAAACCTGTGACTGTCACTGCTCCTGGCTGACTGAGTGTGTGCATGCAGGTGAAGTGTGGAGTGCTTTGCTTAGGTGAAAGAGCGCTTGTTTCAGGAGGCTGGAAACAAGATATTACTGTATTCACTTCAAATTATTTTAAAAAAAGAAAAAAAAAATTCCAAGCTACCCTTAGCCATACATTATATTTGTGAGAACAAAACCAGCTCTCATATCAAGTCTTTGTGCCTTGTCATGCATATATATTGGAGCTGGAAGGAATATCTTGTATGGCGAGCATGCCTGGTTCAAGCTATACCCAGAGCAGTCTGTCTTACATGGAGCACTTTAAAGTTCATCACAGGTTTGCAGGGGAAAAGACCCTAGGGAAGTAGCCTTATCACAGTGTCTTAAAGCTGTCAATCTTGAGATCCCCTCCACCACCGTGTTGCTATTTGTTTGCAGAGACATTGATTTCTGGGTGTAGAACATCTTAAACAAAAACCATGAGATGTATTTTACCTGTTTTTCTAAGACTGAATGAAAAAAAAACCCCAAACACAATAATGTTTTCTAAAGCAGAGCCCAAAAGATGTTACCTCTAATGCATTCAACAAGGAAAATAAATATCCGGCAAAGGCAGATGCTAGGGGAAAAAAAAAAATAATCAACAGCTTCTCATTCTCTTTTCATGCAGATATTTAAGTATGCACTGTCTGTTAGTGGCATAGACTGTTTTAAAATATGCAAACCAAATAGCTCGTGAGTGTTTGTTTTCTAGCTGAAGATATGTGTTTTTTGTTTGTTTTTTTTTTTTTTTAAAAAGAAAATGTGAAGAGACTAATTTTATGATGGGAGAGCTTAGCCTGTGGTTCTTCTTTTCACAGTATGCAGACCTGGGTTCTTCAAAGCTTCACCCCACAGTCCATCCTGCAGCAAATGTCCCCCTCACAGCTACACGCTTGATGAAGCATCCACATCTTGCCTGTGTGAAGAACACTATTTTAGGAAGGAATCAGACCCACCTACAATGGCCTGTACAAGTAAGCATGTGCTTATAGGGTTGTTTTTAATCCTTTCAAGCTGTTCCTGTACTGTGACTAGACATTATGATCCTAATTAATGTGCTTTCACAGGCTCTAGGCTGGAGTCTGAACCAGCCTTGATACACTTGTAATGTCACTGGCTTTGTCCACCGTACCCCTGGCTACACAAGAACAGACTTTTTGAAGCCTTTTGCTTCAAAAGCTGGCATGAAACCCAGGAAGTGTTTTTGTAACGAACGGATGCTCCATCTCTTGCCATCCCCTCATGGTTGGACTCAGCCAGCAGCATGGTGTTCAGTCATCCGCATTGGTGCGTGCATTGGTACCGGTGTGGGGCACGCATGTGGAGGAAACGATGGGTAGTGCTTGTCAGTGGTAGGCATGCATAGAATCTACATGGTCCTGCATAGTATCATCTCTTAGCTTATTTTTGGTAAACAAGCAGGGGGAGAGCCCTACCTTTCCAAGCTGCCTGGAGATGGTCATTCTTCAGGGTAGCCTCAAAACTCCATGATAGAAACTGCTTCTCCAAACCTGCAGCAAAAATGTAGAGCTTATCGCCTTGGTGTAGGGGGAGGGTAGTATAACAAGCAAATTGGGGTATTGGGAGTCCAAGGTGGAGACGGTAGAATCATTTGGCCCTTTTCCTGCCATCTGTGAGCTCTCCTGTCAGCTGTACCTTGAAAGTTTCTTGTTCAGTTTATGTTTCAGATACTTAGGGCCACAATTTGCATGCCCCCACCTAGTCCCACCGGGTGTAGCACAGACCACAGGATTTTGCTGAGCTGGGTCTGTCATGCTCTGAATGTGATTTTTGCAGTGCAAAAGTGGTTAAAAAGGACCGAAGAGGAGCTGAACTACTGGGGCAGCAGCAGGTAGAGCTTCCAAGGAACTTAAGCAATGGAGGAAAAAGTAGGTTTATGAGTCCATGAACGCTCCGAGCCACTGGGCAATGGTGCAGAGGTGACTTCCATACTATTTCCTTGCATCATGCAGGCATGGTAGTGGCTTTTTGTGCCTTCATCCCAGTGAATACAGATGTTCTTCCTAGCTTCCCAAGTTTGCACTTCAAAAAGAGAAAGAAAAAGAGAGGAGAGGCACTCTTGCAAAGGAAATTGCCCTCGGCAGGTCTCTGCTTGCCCACAGGAGGCGCTCGGAGCAGAATCAGAGCCCTTGAACTCTGTGTTTGCTTTTCATCAGCCGAAGGAGCGTGAAGCACGTGGCTGTTGGGAGGTGTTGTGAAGAGAAGGAGAAGGCAGCCTTAAGCAAGCAGTGGGGCAGTAGCTGGTGCTGTAGGATCAAAGTGGTCTGGGGGGGAGGGTCATGCAAGCACCTCTCAGTTTATTAAAAAGATATGCTGGTGTCTTTTGGAACAGTAGCTAGGGTGGGTTACAGCATGAAAAACTTTGATACCAGGGCTTCTTGATGTCCATTTTGCCCCTTGGCCTGACTTAAAAAACACAGATAAATGAGAGATGATGAGATCCATCATGGTATTGGGAAATGGGAAGGGAGAGGAGTACTCTGAGCTCTGGAAATGCACATAAAATCTGCTTTTCTGTGCAGGCAGAAACAAAGCCAGGGACTGATACAGAGTTATGCCAGGCTGCCAGTGTCCACACTGCCTTCTGCCCACCGTGGGTGGTGTTGCTCTCTGTCCCTTCTCAAGATGGAGGGGTACACATCCAGTCTGTCCTGCTGGTGAATTAACACAGGGAAGGAGCTGCCATCCCCGAGGAAAAGGTTTATGCATGCCTGTGACCTGAGCGTAGGGCAGGATTTTCAGAGAGGCGCAAGCAAGCTTGGTGACCGGCTCATGTTAAAAAGAAATTAAATTCGAGTGCCTGTCTCCCCCAGGTTTCTGGTGCAATTTGAATCCTGTAGGTAAAGGCTGTAATTTCTGATTCTGCAAATACCATGTTTGTTTGGGTTTTTTATGCTTTTTTTTTTTTTTAAGTTTGTTTGGGTGTTTTAATGTTTGGGTTGTTTTGTTTTGTTTTTGTTTTGTTTTTTGTTTTGTTTTGAAAGCTTACTATAAGCTAGTTTAAAGCGCAGGCATGGTGCCTGAAGCTGTATTAGGGTATGTCTTGGCAGGCTACGGAGTACTTCTGGGGCAGGTGAGAGGTTTAGTGCTGACCAAGGCACTGCTCAGCTTCTGTCACCCACTGCAAACCCCGGTGCAGCAGTTGAGGATGTTGCAGCATCTCTGCTGGCATTCACGCTTACTACCCCAAAAGCAGAGTGGATCATCTGAGCCTTCTCTCTGTGCTTCAGTCACCTTTGTTTGCCCTACGCATCCTTTCTTGGGATTTTGTCCTAATCCAGCTATATTTGTGCTGAAGGTGATGAGGAGGGCCCATGTGCTACCGCAGCTCAGCTGCAGGGGTAGTAAATGTTGGCAGGGACAGTAAAGAGTAAGTAGCGACGCTAATGTTTTAAACCAGTCCAATTATATCTGGAAGGGAACATCTCATTGTGAACTGAAACACAAGTGAGACAGACTTGAGTCATGACTGGTAGGAAAATATTTCAATTTTTTGGTATGTTTTTATTATTTATTACTGCAGAAGTTAATAATATTCATAGGATTCCCTCAACTTGAAATCTAGTTAATTTTAGAGAATACATCAATGTCTGTTTTCAGCTCGACATCTGCAAAGTCCCCTTGCCAGTCGGTATAGCTATAAAATCACATTTTCCTAATTTAAAGCGAATGCTTTTCAGTCCCAAGCTGCATGAGTCTTCCCAACACCACCAGCGTCACTAAAGAAAACTAACTGCTACACCACTGTCAACTGCTCAGATGAGTACAGTGGGGGTGGGAAATACATTTTCATTTAATTTTTCCAGTTTCTTAAGCATGTTTTATAAGTAATGATTGGTAATTTTGAAATTAATGGTGCTGTGATACAGTCTGAAGTAATTCTTGCCTTCAGACAAAAAAAAATGTTTGGTCCTGATGGGCATTTGAGAATTCTCTTTATATTATTATGTATCTTCTAGGAAGTAATTACGCTTTATTTCTTCTTAACTAAGTAATCCTAGCTTCAGTTCCTTGCACAACATCTCTTTAAAATGAAAACACAGTTACATCCTTTTTTTTCCCCTCCCATCTCTGACAAGTAACCCTATTGCTGTTCAGAGTGAATTGGGGAAGTATTTTTAATAGTATGACACATGGGACAAACTGAAGATTTATAGTATTTAGTGTGATATTCTAGTTGCAAAAAGTTTACAGTTAACTTTATTTTGAGTGTGTACATATATATATTTGTATCTTGAGGGTAATTCCTCTCTTGGGTTATATTTTTAAAATATGTGTATCAGCAAACAACAGGTTTGCTGTCCATCAAGAAAAATACCAATATCTTTGTCTTCAGAAAGTATTTGCCTCTGGTCAGTAAATTGTGGTGCAGAAGGGGTGAATCTTACCTGCTTAGGGTATAAAGTAGCAAATTAAAAAAAAAAAAAAAAAATCAGTAAACTAATATCTTTGTCCTTGACAAAAGGAGGTTGGAAATTAAAACAGACCTTCTTTGCAGACCTAGGGCCCCCCTCTTCTGACGGTAAAACACCATTTTGTTCTCCCAGCTGTGATTTATCAAAGTTTTACCCAAGTGCAGTTTCAGGATTCTTCAAGTAGATCTTGTTAGATATCTGTAGACTACTAAAGACCTTTCTCTGAGCCCCTGTGAGAATGCTAATTTTATAGGTTATGAAGTCCCACTAGCTTCAAAGCACTTCCACTGAAGTTGATGTTTTTAAGCATTCAAGAAGAGCAGCTGACTCTTCTGTACAAAGCAAGTAAAAACCTCTGGTGACTTTACAAAAGTAATAATTTATCCCGTTAAAGACACATTGTCCAGTAAGTGTTTCTTGTGCCCAAGTTCTTTATTTTTTCCTAGAGTACTGGTAGCAGTAAAAGGGCATTCATCCAGTAGAATGAAAAACCAGGGCAATTTAACCGGTTAAAAACATATTAAAAAAAACTGAGTGCAATATATATAACTCCACACAGCTCTAGTGATGAATTTCATAGTTTCCATTATATCTATGAGTACAACAGTGCAGAAAATAGTCCTGACTTGGGCTGTACCTTGGTGTCATTAGCTAAATAGCGTTGGGTCCCCGCAGTGCAGATTGCGAGCAGCTTGCTCCCCGTCTGTAGTGATCTGAAGTGATCACGGAACAAAATAAAGCTGATATGCCGTTTCCTAAACTAACTTAGCTTTTGTCTTCAACTGCTTTTCCCCCTGAAGAAAAAGAATATATCAGGATTATTTATTTCCTCTGGCAGCGAGTTTCTCATTTAATCAGAACAGCTTGAGTCAAAATCGTGACAGTGTTTTATCAGTGTTACCAATTTTATAGAGTTAAAAAGGGGGATAGGAAAGGGAAATAGAGGAAAATGCTTCTGGTTTATAAGGTAATTTCATTTTTGCAACACTGCCTGTTTTAAATAACAAATCGAGTTTAATTATTGCAACAAAACGAGAAGATGACAGCCTAAGACAGGCTGTTAAATTCGTATGGATTTCTAGCTGGTGAAGCTACATGTCAGGCTCCTTTCAAGGAACTGCTCATGGGTTTTGACAGCTTCATTCAAACTGAAGGGGAGTGTGTTGCCTTCCCTCCTCTACCTCTCTTGGAAAAATCCCAGTCTTTGCTGTATAGCTTCTGGTGGTGCCATGACTAAAATCCATCCCAGCTTGCTTTGATAAATTTCCTCTTTCTTCCTTGTTCATTAGCATTCCCTGAGTATATTAACGTGTGGATCTCCTGCATGAGATTCCTGCTTGTCCTTTCACATTGTCTTCAGGGTGTATCTGCAGCTTGCCCTTCATCTCCAACATGAGACTGTTAAAAACAAAAAGCTTGCAGCACCTTCTGCAAGTAAGCAGTCTTGAAGGTGTCTCCAGGTGGGCTTTGCTTGCCCAGCCATGGCCTTTCCCAGCAGGATGAAGGAAAACAGCTCGGCTTTTGCAGGAGCTCTGGTACCCCTGCAGCAGCTGTTCCTCCTTGCATAGCCTTGTCTGCGCCATGCTGGCATCCTGAGCGGGGAGGCTTGGCAAAATAAGCAAGCATGGTGTGGCTAACCAACCGTGCTAGAGCTTGGCAGGGATCAAGAAGGCTGCCATTCAGTAGCTGGATATGGCTGTGTTTCCAGTGGCCCATGTAGATCACCATCTGCTTTAGGCTACATTGAGCGTCTCACTTAGGTGTGATTTGGATGCCCAAGCTTAGGTTTCACTGTTGCCAAATAGCTGATGGGGAGAGGCGGGTGCATGCAGAGGAAAGATTCAGTGTCTGAGTTGAGTACCTAAGTAGCGTGAATACCCCAGTGCATGTCTTTGTTTAGGACCTAGGGTTAGTAATATAGGGGCAATGGGGTGAGGAGGGGGAATCTTGCCCCGGCGAAGCTGACAGTGACTTGGGCAGAGCAAAGATTTGCAGCTCCCTTTGCAGGAAGAGCAAGGAGAGCACCAGAGCCAATGCCCTGGGGTGGAGTGCTCCTCCTGTTGGGTTTGAGCCAGCCCTGTGTCTTGTCCTCCTGTGCAGGTGGCTGCATCCCAACACAGACCCCTTGAGGTGAGGTGGGAGTGCTCAAAAGAAATCCCCATTTTCCCGGTTCTTCGGGTGCTGCTGCAAGTGGTCCCTGTGTACTTTTTGGCACGTGAGCAATGGGGCATCTCTTTTCAGCCTAGAGAGTAGTAGAGCAGGATGACTGATAATACTGTTTTTACCATGTGTTTTTCTCACTTTACAAACCAGGACCCCCCTCTGCTCCTCGGAGTGCCATCTCAAATGTTAACGAGACTAGTGTCTTTCTGGAATGGATTCCCCCTGCTGATACTGGTGGAAGGAAAGATGTGTCTTATTATATTGCATGCAAGAAGTGCAACTCACACTCGGGTCTGTGTGAGGCATGTGGCGGTCATGTCAGGTACCTCCCCCAGCAAACCGGCCTGAAAAACACCTCTGTCATGATGGTGGATCTGCTTGCTCATACAAACTATACCTTTGAAATTGAGGCAGTGAATGGAGTGTCCGACCAGAACCCTGGAGCTCGGCAGTTTGTGTCTGTAAATGTAACCACAAACCAGGCAGGTAAGTGGATCTTCAACCTGGGGAAATGTCTGGGGTGGGAGCCCGAGCCAGTCAGACCCAGTGCAGACCTCCCTTTGAAACAGGTGGAAGTCCCCAAAATGGAGGGCTGGACCTCTTCAAATATGTGTGTGGGGGTGGTTGTGTCTCATAGGTTATAATTACTGCAGTCTTCAACATGTTTCCTTCCAGCAGGGGACACTTTTAGGATTTGGGGCTTTTTCCTTTTACACTAAGCTACTCAGAGATCCCTCCACTTCTTTGCATTTTGGTGTATCCGCCCACTAAACCAGAAAGAAAACAGTTGCCTCTGCTGTTGGGAAAGGGAAATTTCTAAGAGTTCATTTTGATTCCAAATGCCAATGTTTAAAAGGTCCTAACTTTGCAAACAGTTACCCTAAGAAAATTGTTTTGAGTGACTTTATGAAATTTAATCCCTCTTCTGCACTGTGATGCTAAACTGACTGGACTCAGGCTGGTGAGATATGGTACATTGTCACTGCTTCTCCAACAAGGTAGGGCTGAGATGTCATTGCATATTGTGTCCTTCTTGGTTTTGCACTATACAGGCAGAGATCATGTAGACTGGTTTGTTCCTTTGTCCAGGGCTCAGATCTGTCTGCCCTTCCTTTGCCCAGCGGTTGAAAAGAGCTGTCACCTTGGATGCAGGCAGGGAGTTGTCGTTGTCCCCTGTCATTTGGAGGTGTGATGGGAGGCAAAAACATGATTGCATCTCGTTCCGTGCACATCAACACACCAGGCACATCAAATGGCTTCTCTAAGCCCTGTAAGACCTTTCTGTCCTTCTTCTCTTGTCCCTCATGCTCTGTGTTTTTTCCTAACTGGCTTGCTTCGTGCCGTGTAATTCAGGGCTCCCCAATGGCACTTGTCCGCTGTGGAGCCCTTCTAGGCATGTGAACTGGTGGCATTTGGGACCGTGAGGACTGTGCTGCCAGATCACCAGAGCTACCCATTGCCTTCTCCTTACAGGCAAGGCTTAGCCAGGAAACCCAGTGCAGTGTGCAGCGTAACAGCTAGATGGAGATTGGCAGATCCTCACTGCAGAGCAGAAAAATGCTAGCTGGAGCAGAGCTGCATTTCATTCCTGCTACCCAGGTGTACATGTGCGGGCTTGGCAGCCAGCAGAAAGAGAGTGCGATTGCATCGCGATTCATCAGATACCTGTCCTGGTAATTAGACTGGATTGTTGAAGTGTTGGACAAATCGTTCGGATATATCTCAAGGAGAGGAAATAAAGGTGTGCCGGGGTTGCTGCTGATGGATGTGGCAGGAAATCTTCTGGAAGAGCATCAGTGGATGGCAGTGAGGCACCTGTTTAATGCAGATCGGTGGGTGTCACGGTCCTAATGCTGTTTACTGTTTCCCCGTTGTGAAGGCTGCTGCCAGTAACTCTGTTGTTGGAAAAAGTATATTTTCCTGTTAGTGGGTTTGCATTAGTATTTCATTGCTGGCATTGGATTTTCCCTGATGTGCGAAGTTAAATCCACATAAACTTCAGTACGTGTAGCTGCACGAGAGGAGATGATACATTGCTGATCAGTGCAGACTGTGAGGAAATGGTCCTGGTTTGTGAGTTATGTCCCAAACTCCCCATAGTTGCAGCAGGATTTATCCACATAGCTGCCTTCCTGTGCATCAGGCCAAGAATAGTTGCAGCCCTTGCACAGTTATCATTTCCAGCCTTGTATTGAAAGGTCCGTTATAGGAAGTGGTAGACCTGTGATGAACATGGCTCATGCTAAGGACGAGTGGGTAAGTGTAGTTTCTGGTTCAGTCTTACAGGATAAACATCCTGGTGGAGCCACAATCAAGGGAAATACTAATGGATCAAGCCATGAGTGTTTAATTCACTGTGTGGTGTTGGAATTGCATCTGTGTACTCTCGTGTTTAATTCAACAGGAGGTTGAATCAAACCTCTGTCCAAAGCAAGGAGTGGTGGCTGTATTTTGTTGTCTCTCTGACTGGTCCCACCACTCGTTCAGGAGGAGAACCAGGCCTGTCTGCTGGAGCTGTAGCATCAAATGTGCTTCCCAGTAATGTGCTCTTTCGGCACTCCCAGGGGTGATCATTGGTTTGTCCGTGCCAGAAATAAAGCAGCCACAGAGGGGGACTTTGCAAATCAGACTAGCCCATGGAAAGTGGATATCTGTTTTCTTAAGGTGCCTCCGAAAAATGTCCTTTCAGGCAAGTAATGGAGGTGTGCAGGTGGAGTGGTCTATGCCTGGCCATGCCCAAAGGTGCTGGAAATCTCTGAAAAATCCTCACTCAGAATAAGAGCAGGCAGGGCACATGGAGCTTCAGGGAGTCTCATGCCACTCATCTTCCCCCTGAAATTACTACCAAGAGATGCAGCTCTGGAGCCTCATCGTTTCCCTTGCACAGGTTTTCTGATGGTATGATTATGTTTTTGTGAAGGCTGGTGTAATGAAGTTGAGTCACTAAAGGTAGTGACACAAGGCCAACTGCAGCAGTAGGAGAAATCCTGCTACAAGAACTGCTGGCTGCGGAAAATGAAAAAATTGCATGCTGTGGGATAGGTCTGGCTGCTGGAGTCCCGCTGACAGGTATTCACTAACCCAGCACTGCAGAGAAATGCCAGGGTCTGTTTTGTTGGCTTGGCTTTTGTCCGTCCCGAAAAGACCATGCTAATTTCAGGACTGCAGAGAATGTACAGGCAGCAGGGTGCTGGGTGCACCACCTCTTCTGTGCATGGGAGCTTTTGGCAGCAGAAACTACCTCTAGTTTGGGCTCTCAAAGGGATTGCTTCCTGAAAAAAATATGTTTTTCTCCAAAATAATTTGTCCTGCTTCCTCTCTTCCCAATTTAAAATAATGAGAAAAAGAATTGGCACCAGCAATAAGTCTGGCATTTTCAGACTGATGCAATTTTCCTCTGAACTTTTGAAATCAGATTTGGAAATACAGCAAAGAAACAGTAACGTTTTGTGCACAAGAGGAGGCAGATCAGCTAATCTCAGCTGGTGACCCCACCATACTTCTGCTCCCCCAGTCCCTGGGGACCTGGTAGTACTTGGGATGGGACTGGTCCACGTGGGACGCAATGGCCTTAGGCTCCGGGTACAGGACTAGTTCCCCTGTCACGCTCTTGCAGTCCCCAAACCTCTGTTGTTTCTGTGGAATTTTGCAGATGTTTTCTGCTGGAAAACATGTATCTAGAAAGGGTGAGCAATGCCACAAGCCAGGGGAGGTGGAAGGTGTGCTGGCCTCCATCATGACTACACTAGAGCTGCTGCAGGCAAGCAGAGGACCTTATTCCCTTTATAGGCACATGGGTTGGCCAAAGCATGGCTCTCCCCTATGGGATTGCTGCAAAATACATGCCCAAGGGACTTCCCAGCACAGATGGCAGGGAGCTGTCTGTAATGCACTCTCACAGCACATTAAAAAGTGTACCTCGTGCACGTGGGCTGGAGCTCAGTGAATAATTCATAAGTGGCAATGATAGGATTGAGTTGGCTATCCTTGTCTCATTCATGAAAACTTTGCTCAAGTTTTCATATTTTTGAAACTGCCACCTAATGCCCCTTTTTAGATGGTTTCCAGAGAGCAGTCTGCATGTGCCGCTAATACTGAAGTTTGCTTTTCAAGTGACAACTGCGTGACATTTTTTTTTCTCGGTAATTTCACCAAACTGGATGATTAAGTAACGCTGTCACTCTAGACAGAGATGTGCAGCTCCCTTGAGGTCTTTTGTCTTATCTGCCCTGTATACAGAAAGCACCTACCATGACATCTTGGTCAGAGACGTGTGTCTCGTAATGGGTCCATAGGGAGCAAGCAGTTGTGATTCATGGTTGCCTGCACGCCTGTTATATCATCATAGAAGCACACCGGGAAGACGCAATGTTTAAAACCTTTCTAGGCTTAAAACCTGCCAGGAGTATTCACTTTTCTTTGCTTTTCGTTTCCAGCATCTCCCATTCTGGGCATGGTTTCAGACGCAGAGCTGGCCTGGAGGTGGGGGGTGTGAGAGTAGGGCGGTTCTCCTGCTGGCATGCCAAATGCCATGGACTCCTTTACACTTAAAGCCCCTTGCCTGTTTTCTGTTTGAAAAGTCGGAAGCCGCCATTCAATCCCCTTCTGTGACCTGTATGATATTTTCGAGCCTTTTGGGGGAGAAGGGGAAGAAATGTGCTTGCTAACAGAGGAGTTAGTGTGTCTAATGTCTCAAGGAGCCTGCATGCCTGAGGCCAAACCAGAGATACAAGTTGCATCCTGTGGTGCAGCAACGCTATTTAAGCAAAGGTGTTGGAGGACAGGACCTGGCAACCCGTACTCCTGCCTGGGAGGCATGGCTTGGTTCTTGCTTGACCAAAAAAAGCACTAGATGCTTGGAGCAGCTGGAAAGCTCTTGGAGCATGGAGGTGTGCCAAGAGCCATGATCCTCACTCTGATTGTGTAGGCTGGGGTGCTGCGGTGGCAGGGAGCAAGGGAGAAGGTGTTTTCCTTAGCACTTGGGAGGTACCAGTCTTTGAAAAGCAGACAAGGGTGATTTGGAAAGGGAAACCTGCAACGCAGAGCTTGTTGCAATCTTACATCAGCAGCTGCATGCTCTTGAAACTGATAGACTGCAGCCCTGTCTGGGAAGAAAACATAGAAACTGAGGCAAGAAGATGGCTGTGCTGGGAAGCATGTTTTCAGAGATTGCCTTTGGGAATGGGACTGGTTCAAGTCGTGTAAGGTTCAGGGTCTGATTCTTGCAACTTTCAAGTCTCACAGGCTTGTTTGATTTGGCTTGGGGAGCGGGACAGCTTGCTTATTTTCTTTAGGAATAACAAAAAATTTCCAAGAGGATTGCTCCAATAAATGCAGCGTGTTGCATGTATCTCACATGAGAAGCAACACTGGTTTTGCAGCTCTACTTTTCAAGCAGAACTGCTGACCTAGGGCCTGCGAAAGCTTAAGCAGATGCTTATTTTTGGAAAACTCCCTTTCCACAGCCAGGGTGGTGAGTAGGGCTTGCCTGTAAATGTCCATTGTAACAGTACTTGATCCACTGAGTTGTGTCATCTTCCTAGCAATGGTCAGTAGTGGATACCATAGAAGGGGTATGAGCATGAGGCAGACACGTACCAATGCTTTCTTAGAGTGCTCTCCAACCTCCAGGGACAACCTCTTTGTGCTTTATGGCCCTTAATGGATTTTTCTCCCATGAATTTGTCTAACCATTTTATGAACTCTGAGAAAATTTTAGCAGCTGCAGGCAATCCTATATGAATTTGGTATGTCTCATAGTTTAAGCTGTGCTTTAGATTCACATTGGTCAGAGAGGAGCTATTAGTGGCATAAACAGAGGGTTTAAGGCTTGCAATTGCCCATCTATTTGGAAAGCACTGTCATTTAGAGACGCCGCACTAGCTTCCAGTGCATTAACACAGGTATTGCAGCATTTAACCTAGAACGATGTACTCTTAAAAGCAAAATGTAATTTTGCATACCAGGATGGGCCAATACAGGGGTATTTTAATAAGTAGAGGTAAACTAGTACTGCCTCGAAGACCATGGTCTCCATTTAAACCAGGGTGCACCCTGCACAGTAGTGTGTGGCAGCATGGCTGCACCTTGCAGCAGGATCCTTCTGCTGGCTATGAACACCCTTTGTGTCCAGGGAGATGCGAAAACGAGTACTGAGCTGCCAGTGAGGGTTCAGGCAGGAAGAGAGAATAACTTAATTTGTGAAGTCCCGTGCATATGCTGGTAATCAGATTCAAGAAGTATTTTGCTTTATTTTTGAAGCGTAGGTAGTTAAAAAACAAACATGCTGGCAGAGCAAAGTAAAACCTGAAAGCCAGTGTTGCACAGTGTTTTTCGGTTTTGTTTGAATTTTTTTTGTGTTGGCCACATTTATTCTGAATGCAAAATCTTCATCCACCGTCCTATTCCAGAGTCGTGAGTTCACCCCAGCCCAGATGGCTGGATGTCTGCTACCAAATGAATTATGGATCAGCTGAATATTTTACAGTTTTATTTATAACTCCCCCGTTGGTAATTGCTACTTTTTCATAGTTTGTTATAAGTCTTTTTGTTGTACTTGGAGTATTAGAAATACATGCTTGAATATTGAAAGAATTCTTTGGAATATGAGAAAAAATCCCCAAACTTACAATACACCTTTTAGTTAGAGGTCATTTTTATTCTTGAAGTATGTGAGACAACCCCATTGTTGATATATGAGGACGAAAAGATTAAATAAAAAGAATTTTCCTGCATCTACAGACAGACCTTTCAATTTTGATATGAAATTAAAATGTCTTATTTAGAGATGAAAAGAAAAATAGTAAGAAATAGTCATTCCCGTCCACCCTCCTCCTAAAAAAGGGAAAGAGAAAGGCGCTGAAGTTCTTGTGATGAGATTCAACTGATGATATCTATTCCATGTTGTGCAGTAGGGTGCAGGTTTTGCCATCTCCCAGTGGCAGCGAGACAAATATCTTTATGGTAAACACTATGGTATAGTCTTCTTCAAAGAATCCTACTTGTGAGGCAGTGGCATGAGCTACGAATAGCAAATGCCAGGTTACACCTGGGGAAAATTTATCCATGGACTGCACCCAGATGGTGCCGTGGAGCTGGGTACGAGGGAGCAAGAGCTGCCCAAAATACCCCACTTGAGGTGCTGCAGCCAGCAGGACTCACACTGATTCCTCTGTAATATCCTGGAGCCACTGGGATCACCACCAGCAATGTAGCCTCAGGCTTGGGGTAAAGTAGCAGAGATTGGGCAGCCCAAGTCTAGATTTTGAGAGGTGTGTGAGGAGCAAATATTGAGATTTTCCAAAAAGCATAGAGCAGGCTGCACTGCAATCAGATGTGGTAAGAGCTTCACAAGGTCAGAGCTGTAAGAAACTTGTGTTTTTGCAGAGCACCATTGATGTTACATTGCAAGAGTGATAGTGCTGGTTTAAAATTTTATTTCCCATTTTGCTGGCATATTTTTAAAGGATTGCCAAGTAATTTTATATTAATCTAATTCTAATCACCTTAAAACACAGACTTCGGGGCCAAGGAGTTCTCTTCGTATTGTGCTGAGCACAGTACTTGGCAGACAGCAAAAGTAAAGCATCTAAAATGGTTTCACTTCCCAAATGACATCGATGTATAGACTACTTTTTTTTTTTCCATGAATGCAGCTTCTGAATTTTACTGCTAATAAAATCCTATTCAGCTCTTTAGTCTCAGTCTGCAAGCTGATAATTCCTTTGCCTGATATATTATTTCTCTGATTTTAGCATTAAAAGTAGTTTTTTACATTTTTAACACTCTGCATAGATGATACTTCTAAAAGTGTTCTTAAGACACCAGGACTCAAAAATAGCCAAAACAGAATGTAAAAATATTTCCAGTGCTGTTAGAGAAATAGCAGGGGACTCATAGGCATTTAATAAACATCCCACTCGCTCTCTGGCTGCGGCTTCTTTACTGTACCAAGTAAGCTCTTTATAGTAATCTCCCCGTAAAGTTAAATATAACAGTGGCGTAGCCAGAGTAGTTTGAAACATTTATGTTTCAGTAATTGTGCATTGAATGAGCTGTGCTGTAGAAACACCGCCCAGGGTATAGTGACTTCACAGGGCATTTCTCCTTTCCCATGCAACTATCATGCTGATAATATAAATTTGAACGAGCATGAAGGTGCAAGTATGCATATGGCAGCATGTACGCATTTGTGTATGTATGAACATGCAGGACACACGCTGGGCAGAAGACAGAGGTTAGCCACCCTTGTTTTACGTGGATATCTGTGGCAGCTTTGTAAAGCTCACATGGTTCAGATGCCTTTCACTCTTGCTGCCCTTGTACCAAATTGCATGCTAGCTGGGCCCACATTCAAAGAGGGTGGCTCTCTGTACTGCAAGGCCACTTGACAGTTTTCTGGCCCTATTTTCCTGCCTGCTTTCTTTTGCCTTGAGCCTCACCTCTCCTTAATATGCACTTTTTAATTTATCTATTTATTTGTTCATTTGGCCAGACTTTTTCCCCTTGGTTCCTGATTCACCTGGTGTCTGCACCCACGGAGCAGGCTGGCTTCTGCATCTCGGGAAGGATTTTGCTGTATCCAAACTGAGCTCCAGCTCGCAACGTGCGTGAATTACAGGTTCCCAATTACTATTTTACAGTATCGGCTGAAATGCTTTTCTCCCCTGGATTGCTTGTTATTGGAGAGACGTGTTTAAGTGAGGCTTGGGAGGTTTTTCCACATCTTTTACTGGTTGCTACTACAGTGCACTTCCAACGGCAAACCCCTTGCTCGTTCCTTGAAAGACATCTGAAATGCTACTTCTGGCACTTGTATTTCTTGCAAAGGGTTAATGTAATAGCAGTAATAGGGCTGCCAAGTGCTTTATCCCAGCTTACTGCCCCTCCTCTCCTCGCTGTACGGGGGCGGGGATGAATGACTGGAGAGCTCTACCTGGAGAGCCAAGAGCAGTGCCAAGGTGACAGACAGCCCAGCAATAAACTGTATTTCTTCCACAGCAGCTTGGCCAAAGTTCAGCTACATGCAAATACTACAAAAAGCTCAAGAGTTGGAAGGCTTTAATTAAAATGCACTTCAGATGTGCTCGTTTGCTGGCATGGTGGAACGCTTTCTGCGTCTCCCAGTCCTGGAGGAACAGTCCTGATCAAAGCGGGTAACTAATGGGATTTCCGGCTAGATCAGTACAATAGAAATCACCAGAAGGAAAGCGTTATTATTTATTTATTTGCCTGCTTCTTCAGGCTTGATAATTTTTAAGAATATGGGGTCTGATCAAAAGGCCCAAATCGATGCAGGACACCCACTGGCTACAGCGGTGCTGGGCAAGGGTTTTTCTGCTGCAGTGCAGCAAGCTGGGGTGATGCAGTGCTCTTTGCTGAGAGGTGCCGAACACACTGGCCTGATCCTGTAAGCGCTTCAGCTTGGGCAAGCCTTGGAGAGAGCGCTGCTGTGTGGAAATTGATGGAAAAATTTGCAAACTCTGTTATTCATTTGGCAAAATCCACGCTGTAGCTTTTGGCCAAGGGTGGTAGGCAAGTCAAATGGTAGAAGGGGACTTCTGCTCCTGACCCCTTAGCTCTGCAGGGCCTTTGGCAGACAGAGACGAAGATGCCTCAAAAGCAAATTTGCAGAATTAGGTGAAAAATGCCAGTGGAGGGCACCAGCACCCACTCACACCCTTCCTGGGAATACACATTGCAATTGCCTGCCTTCTGCATCCTGCTGGGCAAAACTTGTGCATCTTTGCTTTGTGCCCCTAAATGAGATGAAAGGAAGCAATGTTGAATCAGGTAAAAAAAGAAACCTGGGCTAGCCCTCCCTCCGTCGATTTGCAAGGGTTTATGGGACTGTGTATGCAGTTCCTTCATAGTTTCTTCCCAACTTTCTGCAATCTACGTCATTCTAAGGAGAGAAAGTGGTGCTCAGTCAAGTAGATTAATTGCGCTATCTCCTGAGTTGTCTTTCACACAGTTCAGCATTAGTGTGGCTTATTACAGGGGACTGATCTGCACCGCACTGTTATCCTGTCATCTCCAGGGCTCTGCTTTCCCCGCGATGGGTTCCTGCCTTGGATCATTAAACCATGCAGCTCTGTGATTCTGCCTCGTTCTCCTAAGGGGTGGCACCAAGAGCATGAAATCGCTCGCTGATCTTGCCAGAGACTTATGGCGTGAGCCTCTAAACGCCTGGCCATGCAATGACAGTTTCCACAGAGAGGTGCCCTTCACCCAGTTCAGTAGACTGGAAGACTGTCGCTGCAGAAATGACCAGGTTATTTAATTTATTGTACATCTCTCTGTACCAGGTGCAACTCGGTCCTTGCAAGGAGATGGAAAGGAGCTGGTGGATGACGGGGCAAGGATGCACATGAGGGCACAGACCCATCTCTGCCTTTTCCAAAACTGCAGACAGCAACTAGCAAAGCTGGGTGTCTGTGAAGGACAAAATGCACTGTGCTTTCCACAGAGGTGATGCACCAAACTCTTCGCTACATGTTGGCTGAAGCTTTGAGGGGGACTTCTGCCAGATAGCCTTACAGGGCTTCAAGTGCTATTTGCAACCCCTGCAGAACATCTCTATAAAACAAAACACATCGCCATAAAGTCATCAGGCCGTTGATTAGTATTGCTTGTGCTTGAATAACAATTGTGCATCTGTCGTGGCCTCACACCATTCCTGTATGTTCTGATATTAGTCAACGAATGATGACTGCTATTTTAAATTCAGCTTGTACAGTGTCCAGTTCTTCATTTAGGACAAAATATGGAAGGGAAATACATGGTCGTTCTGCAAATGAATGCAGTAAATAAATGCAAGTTGGCTCAGATTTTTTGTATCCAGACCTGATGGATACAGCATCATTGGAAGGGGTACTTAATGTCAGTAAATTGCTGTTTCATCGCCTACAACTTAGGCACTGCCTTTCATCAGGGAGATTTTTCAGGCACCTCGTTTGTTGGTGGGGAAACTGAGGCACGGAGGTTTGGTGTGACCGGTTAGAGGGCACACACCAGGGCTGGGACTCTCCTTGCTGCTCCTCTGCCCCTGCTGAGCCCTTCCCATAGGGCTGGAGCCCTGAGCTGCATTGGAGATACTTCCTAACCTGTTTGCCGAACTGACTTTAAGAGCAGATAAGAGAGTCTGGTCGGACTGCACTAGAGATGGGCTGACAGGTGGATTGTTGGGGGTTTGTTTGTTTGTTTGTTTGTTTTCTCTGAATTGGTTTCAGTATTACTGTGGTTTCAATTTCACTGCAGCATGAAAAATAGAAATGGCAGTCAACAGTGTATATATCCAAAGCGTTTAGTAAGCTAAAGTATGCTGAATAGCTTGGGGAAAAGTGTGATGTGGGGTCTGTTTGCTCCCAAATCTTAATTGCAATAGTGACAGTTCCCCTCTTCCCTCTTTTACACCATCAGTCAGGAAAGACAATCTTTGATCTAAGTCCAGCTGAGTGCAAGGTACTGCCTGCAGTACATTTGGTTGGTGAACTGTGCTTTGTCTGCTAAAAACAGAGCCGTTAATAATGTGACAGCGTCCATTCCAAGTGGTTGCAAATTCTAGTGCCCAGGCGATTCAATGTAACTAAAATCCCTATCCTTTTGACTTTCTATCCAGCAGGAGAGCAATTGCTACCTCTTCAGTAAATACGTTGGGTTTTATTTGGCCTTTGGCAGTAATAGTATTTAGAGTGGCTTGGCAACTATTCACTGATGAGGGTCCAAAAAAAGCACTTAACAAAATCAAGCAGTAATGCTTAGCAGTAATGAAGTGCTAAAGATGCTGACACTTTGTTTATCCTCTTGAGAGCTTAGCAAAGATTTCAGCTGCTCTTCCTGGTTTCTCTGCCTGTCTTAACTTTTGAACCTGGATCATGAGACAGCATCTGCCAGGGGCTGGTGAGGGGGCTGCCTCCCAGCCAGGGGCATCACTGCACAGGGCTGTGTCAGGCTGTCCTCCCCTGGGATGCTGCGGTCTGGGGTCATGCAGCCCTCTGCTCCCCGGTCCCCATGGCTGAGCCCCAGGCAGGTGCCCGAGGGGCTACGCCGGTGGTTTGGTGGGAGAATATCCAAATATCTGAACTGTGGGGCTGTCAGGTCTCCTGCCTCTGTGTCTCCTGCTCCAGCTACTCTGCCTCATAGAAGTAATGATGTACTTAAGGGGATGGGGCACACACGTGGCTCCTAAACCATCGGACCCTGGAAGGTCTATGCCCTTTTCCATGGCAGGAGAGATTCCATGCCACATCTGGAGCAGTGCTCTGGCACGCACAGCAGCCACCTTCTTCCTTTGCTAGGTGGGTGCTTGAAAACTTAAGAGATGCCTCAAGTCGGATGTTTTTATAGCTGCCGTTTGGCTGAATCCAGGAGTGTTTTCTTCTCTAAGAGAAAAAGCAGCTATTTTTCACAGACCAAATGAAGCCACCTGTCAGGTTAACTGGGCTTCGTTTTGTCCCCGGGCAGCCCTACACAACCTTTAGGGCCCAAAGGAGTTTTTGAAGTACCATTGAATTTCATTGTTAATGTCTCAGTCATTTACCCTGAATGGAAAAGGGTATTTTTTTTTCACTCGCAGGCATGAATAAACTCTCTAGATTGAAGGAAATAATCCCTCTTAAAGGAGAGTTAAAAGCGCTGTCTGTTAATATAAGATGGGAGGAGGCAAGAAAAAGGAAACCTGGTGCCGAGCTGTACCTAGCACTGCTCCAGCTCTTCTTGAAATCACTGGATTTTGTTCAGTGATTAGAAATGGAATAAATCAGATGAAAGGAAAGGAGCTGATGACAGGGTGATACATGTGTTGGAGAAGGGGAGGGAGTAGCGAAGGAAAAGCACATAATGTGGGTGACTTTAATTATGTGGAAGGTGGGAAGATTGACTTCCCCATCCTGAGCAGGGTGTGTGAGAAGATACATTAGTCTATATTCTATCAGGGGTTGATGAGGTCTCCTCAAAGATGTTAGTAGTTACTTGGAATAAAAGGTGCACTCACTGGCAGTATTTATGAGAGCTTTAATTACATTTCACAGACTGAGTTCCAATTAGAAGGGAAGGGGAAAAAAAAGAGGAAAGAAAAGATGTATGGCATGTGTTAAGAGCACGGTGATAAATCCATGGCTAAGGATAATGGTAAACAAGGTAGCTGTACATCATGGCATCATTTGCACACTTCTATTTTTAGGTGTTTATTCCAATCTTCCTCCCCCCCCAGTCCCATCACAAGCAAAATGCTCGTAAAGGGGTCAAACACAGGCCTTCGTTACTCATCTTTCAAGATGGAAGGCAAAGATCATTTGCAATTGCTGCGGTACAAGGCTATTACTTTTTTTTGCCAAATCATTAACTGTGTCATAAAACAGCACTGCAGAAAAGGCAGACAGAGACAGATCGCAACGTTTGTCTCTGTGCTCACGTGAACAGTGGAAAAAATATTGCTATCATTAGTGTATCCTTTCACATCATGTTTAATGCTGCAGGTTCCCACACTTACAATCACAGAATGGTTTGGATTGGGTTTGCATTATCCTTGTTATAATCTCACCTAACCGGCTTTTTACCCAGATGACCATGATGTCTGTTTATTTTAATGTCAGGAGGTAACACTGAAAGGGGAGGTGTATAAATTGCTCAGCACTGGCTTAATTCTCTTCCCACTGTAGTCAGCCAGGGACTTTGCCATTTACTTCACTGCAAGGACGATACCTCCATGTCTGAGTGGCTTTGGCACAACCCTCTTGTTACATTCCTCTCGTGTGCCTCAGAAAGAAGCTTTTACTTGTGGTGTAAGCTGTTTGCCAGTATCTCCACAGGTGATGCAGGTAAGAGATGTGTTTTGTCTAATGACATCGGTGTTAGGCATGGGGAATACCTTGGATCTTGCGGTATTGTTAATTAAAGTAAAGGTAAGTCTGCAAACAGTTCATGACAAACACTGAAATTCTGATTGGGGAATAGCAGGAATTAGCTAGTGAGGTTGCTTTCATTTCAGATAATGTCATTCCTCCCACTGATTAATAAAAGGGCTAACAATGTTTCTTAGAAGCCCTGGTAGTACTTCAGCGAGTGGGAGCTTTTGCTCTTCTGTAATTCCACAATCACACTTGGAGAGTTAAAATGGATCAAAGGAGAAAACTCCCTTTTCTTTGGTGCTGTCGAAACTGAAATCCTTGTTTGTTTAGAAGTAGCTATGTCAGGAGTAAGGTATGATGGAGTATAATTGCAAAATCCTTATTTGGTAATTAGTATCTTGCAGCCATCTTAATACTATTAAGAAATAGGCATAATTGCGTGTAGGATGTGTATATTTATCATGGGAGCTGGCACTTCAGACCATTAGGAAGTATCTGTAGCTTTGCTGTATGCTGCACATAGATTAATCTAGTTTAGGAGACTTAAGAGCTTGTCAGAGAGACGCTCCCGTCATCCAAGCGGTCGTACCGTCAAGTGGTACAAGAGCGCGTGGAGAGGCACCAGATGTTTTCCATAGCCCTGCTACAATAACATTGTGGGTCCCTGATATTTATGCATTTCCAGAGGTTTCCACGCTGCTGGCTGAAGTATTCAATGCTGCCTGTTTTATACACACACACACATAAAAGAAAAAAGATTTGGTGAGGGCCAGGAGGGAGTAGTGTTCATCTCCATTTGAGCTCTGTTGCGCAGGATATTTCTGTGTGCCAGCATTGGAGGAGAGAAACCTGGACTCATGGGAGACACTGGGAAGAGGCTTAGCTATGAAATAACCCCAGCCACACGTCACAGGCGCAGGGCTCTGCAACCTTAAATGAGAAGATTGTTGTTGGGGATTAAACATGTTTTCTTGTCAGTCCATCAAAGTATAGGTAGAAGCAGCTTATTACGGACATAAGCAAGACTGGAAATTGTGGCTAGGAGTAAGACAAGAACAACTTGCCAAGGGAATCTTTTTTCGATAAAAGATTATCATTAGCAGCTCAGCAGCACTCAGGGCTTTTTAATTAAATGTGTTTGGGAAGGGATGGACAAGGAGGATCTCAGGGGAGAGATTGTTTCAGCCACAGGCCTAAAGCTACCGCCAAAGATGGGGCTGTACGCACTTCAGCAGAACATGTTAACTGTGAACCTCGCGGTGCTTTGCGAGGGATGTGAGCGTCCCTCCCACCCATTTTACAGGCTGCAAGAGAGTGTGAAGTGATTTTTCCCAAGGTCGCCCAACAGTTCAGCAGCGGGGCTGGGAAGAGACCAAAGGTCAGCAGGGTCCAGTGCCACCATGTTTCGCTGGAGTTGAGGTTGAGCCATAAAGTTAACTTAGTTTATTTGCATCCTCCCCTTCTCCCCATTTCTCAACTACTTTTTAGTGCTCTGCGCAGGAATACAGGGTAGGGATTGAGTCTTGGTGTACATGTGAGTCCTTCCTGATGCAGACGGCTGAATGGGACAAGACTGTAGATAGGATCTCTTCCAAAATGGAAGAGTAATTTTTTTTCTGTGTTAATCTGCAGCTGACCGTAGGTCCAAGTGGTCTTCTGTTTCATTCATTGCTTTGTCTAATTCAGTACCTGGAGGGTTATATTATGTTTCCCTTAGTGGATCAAATTCTTGTCTTAGTTGTATGGAAGCTACTTCTGATGAAGTCGGTGAGTAGCCTCTCATGCAGATGAATGCAAGGTATGGCCTGATGTCTTGGGTAGATTTGATCTTCCTGCTTTTTCCTCTGGATGGCTTCACAGCTGCTGCTTGTGTTTCTGTTTAGGCTCTAGAAATTTGGGCTTTAAACATGAATTTTTCCCCATGGTGTTGAGGAAACAAGATTCTCTGGTGCATGAAAGTATAACCATTTTGATTTTCATTCTTTTAACAATGCAGTGTCTTGCAAAACTGCATTTTCCCCCACATTTTTCTGAAAATCCTTTTGCCCGGGTCATTTAGTATATAGTCGTAGTATATGATTTGTCATGCCTTACTGAGGAAAAGATGAAGCAGAGAGCATCGGATTTATTATTGGGTCAGTGACTGAGATATTTTTTGAGTTCCCAGAGCTTTATCATAGTGACCATCCTGGGTCTTGTCAGTATAGAGATCATCTCAAGAATTAGATCACTGAGATTATAATATACTGCTGTGTTAGACAAGATTCATGGTCGAGAGAGGATATGGCATTTAATGGCTCTTTTAAATGTCACATCCAGGCTTTAAAGGCCATAGTCTCAGAATAAACAAAAGAAAATGCAGCTAGCTCCAGCAGCTTTAAAATGAGCAGCACCCCAGTGATACCAGTGGGAACTTGCAGTCCATATTTATGCAGCAGAGACAAGACTAAGCAGCCCTGGAAACCATGCAAGGATGATAGCGGTATCTTTCTTGAGATACAAGGTAAGATGTGCTTATGCGGTCAATATGCCTTTCATTTAGCAGGAGAAAGAAGTAATATGAAGTTCTTATCAGAGCGATGCACAAGAAGGTAGACAGGCATTAATGGCTCAAGTAATTTTGGTTGGAGTACAATAAATAAAGTGATTGTGTACTGCATGAAGTAATGTATGTCTCTGCAAGCAGTTGCTTGGCAGCTGTATGACTGGATGGGATTTTTTTTTTCCTTTTTTCTTAGTTATGTAACATTTTGAATGGATGATAACACCAAGAAAAATGTATTTCCACTTTTCTCAGATGCATTCATCACTGGTAGAAAAAGGCCCATGGGAAGGTAATCCACGGAGCTGAATTCTGTACACTGTAGTGCTATATAGTATAAAAATGCATGTGGACAGTTCGCACTGATCAGATATGATAGTTCAGTATCTGCAGGCTTTTTAAAATCAGGCTGTTTTTATAATTTTTATAGACTGATAAATGTTGCCATATTGCTTGGAAATTCACTGACAGTCTTCAGAGGACATTCAACTTTAAAAAGCATACTTGAAGCATACATCCTTACTTGAGGGTTTTCTTGATTTTTATTTTTTTTNTTTTGGGGTTTTTTTTTTTTTTTTTTTTTTTTTTTTTTTTCCCCTGGATGACTCGTGGAAGTGTGTGTGTATATCTGTATTTAAAAGTGTCCTTTTCCATTTTATTTTTCAGGTTCTCAGGAAGTAAGTGTTGATTTTTTTTTTTTATACTTTTTGTCTTCAGTACTAATTTCTAGAACAAAGTTCAGTTATCTCTTAACATGTTCTTTTTTTTTTTAACCAAGTTTACCCCCTTTTTCAAATTGTGCCCTTCCTTTACGCAAGCAGACATCACTATTAGATATAAATGTGGGTTTGTAATTAAGGACACAGGGCAAGATGGGCAATACTCTAGCAAGTCACTGCATGGTGAAGTTTGGTAATCTGCCCCCAGGGGTGAATCATTATTGATTTAAAGGAAGATAAAAACTCCGTGGTGTTTTGTAGGAGGGCTAAATTATCTCTTCTGTCCTTAAAATCTAGGGATATTGATTTAAAATGGATTATCTTGGTTTACCTGCTGCCTATAAATTCGTGAATTCAAGTTAAATGAGCATAAAACACATTCTGTTTGAATGCAGTGTATTTGTACAGTTTTAACTAGACTGTTTTAAATATTGCTCTTTTTGTTAAGCCTGCTTAACTGTGTGTAGCTCTCTTAGAGTACTTCTCATTTTTGGGGGGGCAGTCTAGCAACATTTGAATACTTCACTGTAACTGAAACCTGATGCAAACCCAAGTCTTCGTTATTCTTGCATTCACTGCATTGACCTTGATAATATGAATGCTTCACCTTTGCCACTCCTTGGAAGGTGGTCCTGTAAAAACGGGTTCAATTACATGCATTGCTAGGATTCCGATTTCAATACTACTGAATTAAAAACAGTTAGAGCTAGTTAATGGGCTTTCCCCTTGTGTAGAAGGGGGGGAATAAACAAAGGAGAATAGAAGCTGAATTGTTTGAGAGGAGGTAATCTCTGTTTTGTTTCTGCCATAGATTAGGGATGATCAATTATCATGTCAGAAGGCAGAGAAGCGAATATACCCCAGAATCTACATGTAGTTATTTAATCATCCTGCCTGATGCATAGCATTCATCATTCACATTTTTAATGCCACTTACTGTTATCATCTCACATTTATGCAGGGAACATTTAAGGAGAGAAAAGTCATCCTGATAGGCAACATCCTAGGGAATAGAATAGCGGAGAAACCCGTAGGGTTCAATTTCTGGCTCTTCAGTCTAAGTAGCTTGAGCCCTGGCCCCATGCAGACAGGCTGTTCTACATGTCTGATCTTGAGATGACAGCCCTATGGACGACTCAAGTCATCGTCTGAAGGAAAACTTTAATGAACTCCCACCTGTACTGGGTGGGCAGCCCTCAGTGGTGCTGTAAACTGCTTTTTTCCAAGAGCAAGTGGGAGCTAACATCATCACAGACCTGTGAAGGATGCAGGCAAATGCCTGTGAGCAGCTGGTATTTGTGCAGTAAGCTCTAGTAGCCACCCCATCCTGTCACCTGCCTTGTTTGGACTACTTTCTGCCCTCTTCAAGGCGCAATTTCAGCCAGTCACCTGGCTCACCAGATGAGGTGAGCACTTGCAGCATGAAGGGTCAAGGGGGAGTCATAAATGTGCAGGGTAATACCAAACAGGGAAGTGTTTTATGTATTGCATGTATGGAGGCATGCATATACATATTTTATTTCGTCACTGAAATTTCTGCTGATTTAGTCCACACACTGAATAAAAGTGAAGGTGAGATGATTGGAAGGACTAGGGCACTTGCTTAGGTCTGTCCAAGACATCCCCTAGTCCAAGTGGAAGAAGAGAGCCAAGAAACTCCTCTGCAGGAGGAACCCCCAGTGACCGATCATGTTGAAATCCCCTTTTCTCTTCTAACAGTTACAAGGCTGAGAGGAGGTGAGTGATCGGTATAAGGAGAACTTGCCAACACCACATCTGTAGCCCTTTGGTCATGAACCAAAAGAGGAATCTGGATGCAGTGAGACTTGTCTCACCTCCATCTTTCTATAATGAGGTCTTGGGAATGCTGGATGAGAAGATGTCACCAAAGCCTCAAGATATATTAGAGAGTGCACCTTCACAAATGCTTACTCTGAAGCAGTATGTTGCTTGATTCATGTAAGCCTCTTACTAGCCATAGCTAGGAATAGTGAAGCCACTGTTTTTGTTTTGCAGCCAGGAGGTGGATGGATCTAAAAAGTGGATTTGTGGCACTTTTTTTTCCCCTGATGCTTCAGAGAACAGCACTATTGGAAATGCAAGCCAAAAAGGCAGAAAATTCCCACTCTGCTGTCTTGTGTGCATATATCTTGCCTAATTTTTGATCAGTCATACCCACAAAGCAGTGACAAATAGTATTGTGGGAGGACCAGCCACCAGCCAGTGTAGATTGCGTTAAGCAGCGTGTCACAGACAGAAACCTGTTTGACCACAGTTCTGGTGCTGAGGAGAAGCTAAAGATGTGTCCATTTATGCATCACATGTGCAGCTACAGTTTAAAACATCTGAAATCTCTGTTGGGACCATTTAGCTTCTGGCTGGCAGTCCCACCCTCAGATGCTCAGGCTGTTTTCCTGTTCCCATAGCATTGCCCTGACCTCCAGAGCCCGTGGTGACCCAGCTGAGTAGGCAAGTACTCAGGACATACCCTGATGCTGCCAGCATCTGCTGGCAGCAGTAGAGAGGAAAAATTGGACTAGAGAGTCCCTGTACAGTCTGTAAATTGGGTTTTCATGTCAGAAGTGTTCTGGAGTATTCTTGAGTTTATCTCTAAATTGTTTTCAACACCTTCAGAAACCAACTGAACTGGAAAAGCCTGCCATATTTTCTCAGAAGAGATTCTGCATTTGCTTCCTGCAGGAAGGTAATGCCTCTGCAGGGCAGGAGAGTCAAGAGCCATGCTTTCATACGCAGCTGCGTTTATCCAAGAACAAAACACTGATGTTCCTGCCGGGCTTTGTGTTGCTCAGTTGTGATCTCTGCAGTTTTGCCTCGGCGAAGCAATTTTATGCAGCACTCGTCTTTAAGCACACAACTAGTGCTTCTGCTTGGAAACATAAGTTGGAGAGAGTTATTAAATTATGAAAATAAGCCTTTACCACAAATTTCCCTGTAATTTTACTTTTTGTCACTGATGTAGGGTTTTTGTTCCATGTTTGAGCTCAGCGTGGTGTCGCCAAGTTGCTTGTGATTTAAATAGAAGAAGCTGGCTGCCAGGAGTAATGCTTGCAGGTATTCCTTCTTTTCTTTATTTGCCTTACAGCAGTGCCTGCAGGCCAAAGCAAAGATTGTGCTGGCAGCATCTGAATAGTTAGTTCCTGCCCCTCAAGTCAAAATAGATAAAGGAATTATCATTATCTTCATTGCACAGATAACAGCAGGGAAAGATGAAGTGACTTGCCCATGGTTGTGCTACGAGTCTCTGGCAGAGCTGAAAAGCTAAGTATTATTTCCTCTGGTCCGATGCTTTTATCCCAGTGCCATCCTTTTGTGCAACTAGCCGCTTTCAACAATTCAGATTTTTCCTTAACGTCTCGTGGCACAAACGTGCAGGCTGGTAACTGACATGAAATGTATGTCTCCCAGATCTCTGCCTTTCAAGATCCTTTTTATTTTGATCACTCGCCTTATGATGTCCAGCTGTCTTTGTAGAGCTGTGTGTCTGGAAGGATCTCAGGATGTGCTCATCTAACCTGCTTTAAAACCTCAAAAGACATAGATGCCACGGGTTCACTGGGTGTTTTTTCCCGGTGCTTCATTATTTTTGTCCTTAGAAAGCTGTTTCTAAATTTAATTCTGTGCTTGTCTTGCTCCAGAGACAGCAGCCTTTTACTTATTTGGAGACTCATGTTCTCTTTCAGTCTCTTTTACCCTGGGACTGAACAGCTCTGTTTCAGTCTCTGTAGCTTTCTCACCTTGTGCTTGTTCTCTGATTCCCTCTTGGATTCCCTCAAAATCCACTGTGTTTTCCCCGACATTCGAGATGGGGCACAGTACAGAGCCACCAGCTCCCTCGAGCACTTTGTCTTTCTCCCCAAGGACCTGATAAATCACTTCTCTGCCTCCTGGGGAGCCCCAAGTTGAAGTTGCAGCTCTTCTTCCTTCCTTCCTTCCAAAGGGGCATTGCGTGCTCCCATGTTTCACACTGCAAAGGTTAGTCCTTAGGAAGCTGAAGGTACCCAAATTTCCCTTGGTAATATCAAAAGAAGTTTTCCCGAGCACCTGTAGTGCACTTTGATCTGCGCCAAATTTGCTAGTTAGCTTCATTTCAATGCTTGGAACCTGAGATTTTAGGTCAAATGGTACCCATGGTCACACTTAAGTGCCAAAAAACTGGACAGGATGTCTGAGTTGGCAGCAAGGATGAGATCTGCTAGATTTTGTCTCTATTTGTCTGCCATTTCCCTTTAAAACAACGATAGCCTGGGCAGCGTTTGCCCTGATCCAGAAAAGCCACTGTCAACCTGAAACCAAGGACAGGGTGGGAGTGGCTTTATGGATCGCAGGTATATATAACCACAGGTATATAAACCTTTCCATTTCAGCTTTAGTCACTTTGAGGTTTTACTGTTCTGGGTTTTTGTTCTAACGTAACACATTTGGGTTTTGTTTTTTTTTTTTTAAAGAATTTTATTTCAAGCCTTCTGATCTTCATTGGGGAACTTGCTTATGGAAAAGGTCCGGACCATGGTTCTGCAAAGCTGTAGCCAGCTCAGGGTCCTGTCAAAGGTGGTGGGTTCATGCTTTTCTCCCATTTATGAATGAGATGTGAGAGAAGAGCGGTGGTGGTAGGAGGGACCAAGTACCACAGGAAATCCAAAACTAGCTACCACGGGAGTTAAGGACTTTGCCTATTCTTCCCTCTGACCTGCTGCATCTCTTCAGTAGCTGTTCTTTAAGTGGAAACATAAGGAATTTATTTGTCTGCCTCTGATTTCACTGGAGTGTTTAGTAATTTGGCTTTAATATTAGAATTCATCAGCAAGACTGATTGGTGTATCATACAGAGTGGCAGGCTTGGCAGAGAAGGAAATTTCCCACGCAGTTTAAAAATGGTCCGTGAATTTACCAGGTTTAGAGTTTGATAGCAGCTGGAAGAAGGATGCAGCAAGTCTTGTATGAAGAAAGGAGCCAATCTAGGAATTAATAGGGTGAGTTATGGTAGGGAGCAGGAACATGCACGTTTTATGCATTTTATTCAGTAGCTGTGGTTTTGTTTTGGTTTTAATGTCATGTTGTTTTTAAAAGGAAGCTTTTGCTTAAATGCAAATAAGATATTAGGTTACTAATGATAGGAGAGGCGCTGGTAAGTGTGCTGGAAGCTAACCTGATAAATGCACTCAATAATGAGGATTCTACTGCAAAATGCTGAGCCCTGTGGCTCTGATCCAGCAAAGTGCTGACAGCAATGGTAGTACTCATGCGCTTAAAGTTAAGCATTTTCCCAAAGTGCTTTGATGGATCAGAGCTGGAGTCCTTATCACCTTGCTAGGGTTGAATTTGTAAGAGTTTTGTGAGTCAATAGTATTTATTCTTAGGCTTCACAACTAAACCACTAATGGAATATAGGGAAATTACAGCTCTTCTGTGGCGTGAAGGAATCTGGCTCTGGTCGTAACCACAAACTGTTCCCCAGCTTTGAGAAAAACTTAATATCTTGATTTCCAGAGGCCCTAGAAAAAACAAAAATGGGTATTGCAATTCCCTGTGGATCTGTGCCCTATAGGAAGACGTTCCTTCACAGCTCTCTTCCCTGCTCTGGCAGCCCTTTGTCTCAAGTACAGCTTGGCCCTGGGTGCAAGGACCTGCTAAGGGACAGCAGACAGCCCTTTTCCCTGAGCCCAGGCAAACCGTGATGCCCTAATGTCTCCCTCTCCCATCCCAGGATCAGGATAAATTAAAGCCCAACAGGAACTGTCTGTGCAGGACTCGGGGCTGATGCTGCTCTAAGTACAAATGAATGTATATTAGGCCTGACAGTTGGAAAGAAGTTTCCCAAACAGTGAATTATAGCCATGGCCAGTCTTGCCAGGCCAATTTTTAATTTTTTTTTTTTTAAAAGTCTGTGGCTTTATGAAGGGGATTTTGCACCATGGTGCCTGTGAGTCTGGCTTTGGAGTCCCTGCAAAATACAGGCGAGTGTTTGCAAGCGTTCAGTTTTCAAGGGCAAAAGATTACCTGGATTGATGTTACAGAGCATGGTGCCCTTTGTAGCCTTCATTATATAGACAATCCTTAAAATTCTCATACACTGGTGTTCCTGATAAGGCATTGAATGTGTTTGTTGAGTGAACAAGCTGGAGGTAATACTTCACCTGCCTCAAGATGAGTGTGCTCAATATTCTACAGTTGTCTATGATAAGTCTTCTTGGAAATCACAAAAGAAATGAAAATAACAGAGTATAGAGGATTTCTCAACAACTGAAGTGCCAGGACATTTCTCATTTCTCTGCATCCCAACATTGGGCGTTTCCAACAGTGACCGTGCTAGTTAGCTCACGCTATCTGGAGATAAACAACCCCTAATGCCATTATTCTCATTTACAACTTTTAAGATTGCTGGGGGGGCGGTTCCTGTCACCTGCAATTTTCTCTTGTGATATCTGGTCATGTTTTCCTAAAGCCCCATGCCTGCAAGTCGCGTGAATCCGCAGGCAGCTTCCACTCTTTAAGAGTACACATCTCGCATCTGTGATTGCCAGGAGCCGAAAGCATGTCTGTACAACTCTGTAAACAGAAGGCAAATGGCAAGAGTCCAATTTATATTTTGAAATCCTGTGCTCTTAAAAAGAGTCTTGCCCAAGATTATGCAGTGTTGATATATGATAGATTCCATTAAATATGCTGGTTCGGTTGTACATGGGGTGGTGCGCACATGAAGAATAACAAAGTTGTCTTGCCCCAAAGGCTCTATAGTTAATGCCCAGATCCTGTGATGTCTTTAGGCTCTGCTAGTAATTCTGTCACAATTGCAACGTATGATAGCTGTGTCATGGTGTAGCTTCGTTATGCTAAATTTTTTAGAAGTTATTTGCTTTTATTGTGGCAAAAGCAGTGATTTTTGGAAACATTCATGCAGTCAGCAACAGGCCACACAGAAAGGAATGCCAGAGGTGAGACGTTGCTATGCCTCCCTGAGTTGCTTCCACAAAGGCAGGCGCTTCAGTGAGTCTTAGCAATATTTTGCTAAGGCAAAGTATTTTGTGAATGGCAAAGCTTGCATTGTCTGCAGCCACTGTCCTTCGAGGAGTATGTGTTGAGCCCTGCTTTCTTACAATTAACACCATCGTTTGATTAAGAGGAAAAGACTGCATACAAACGCTTTAAAGCTATGCATTTTATTGTTTTCATAACTTGTGCATCAATAATCAGTAATCAGTCTTAATAACAAAGTATATTTTATAGATACGTTTTTGTAACACAAGTTAATGTAATGAGGATTTGAGTAGTGATTTTGTACATACAGTAATACTGCTCTCTTGCTATTTGTTCTTTTAATACTGTTTTATAGGAGTAGCTAAATATCATGGAGTGTTTATCAAAAGATTTGCTGGAAGAAGCAAATCCTTATGGGTGGATCAGTTGATGTCAGCTAGTCGCTGTTAAGCAGAAGATGCTTTGTTTCCCTTGGTTTTTCTCTTTGCTGTTTGTCTCCTTGCGACCTCCTCCAGGAGATGCTCAGAGAAAAGGCAGCCTTGAATTAGGTGAATTTAGCATGTATGCACACCTCCTTCCCCCCAGTTGTGTTAACGCAGGGGAATTACAGCAAGAACACGGTATTGGGGCACAGTAAATCTTGAAGCCTTAGACCACACTGGTGCATTGCAGTCCCAGTCTCAACTAGGCATATCTCCTGAGCTGTTACACAGATCAAAACTAAGAGATTAACTGTTATCCCTGTACTAATGCAAATTGCATGCAGATTACTTCTGTTATTGCTCTAATGTGAGTATGAATTGAAGGGGTTTTTTCTGTTTTGTATCTTCCAACCATGAGCTCTTCTCTGTAGTGGGGCTGCTGATAATTAAAAGCATCAGGTTAGTAGTGTCCACAAAACCACAGCATTCATCCTGCTCTCTCTGCCTTTAGCAAAGGTACTTTTCTGGTATCTTAGGTCCAAGGATTAGAAGTCTAGAAATTATCAGAGGAAAGCTTTGTCAAAGAAAGAACAGGCTCTCCAAGAGAATTAGGCAGCAATTTGGGTTTCACCTTGCGTGAACCCAACCCTGTGTCCAGCTGGGAAGCAGCAAGGTCTGGGAGCACCTTGGCTCTGTGATCAGCTTGGGCTTGTCCTGCTGTTGAGCTCAAGGCGCTGCATTTAATCTTTTAGGGACTGGGGTGGGAACCATCTGAAAGATTGCCCCTTTTCATATGTAATAAATCTGGTTGTTTGGGTTTGCCGTGGACTCATATCACAAAAATGGGGTCCTGCCTTCTGTCAGGGCCACTGAGTGCTTGAATTGGGTTCCTCTCTCTTGTGTGACCTCTTTCGTTTCAAGGCACACATCAAGGTGTCTCAGATTTCAGAGGCATTCAAAACGGAGGTGGGTAACAGAGACTGTAAATTGGTCTAAGACCTGGCATTTACCTCAGGTGTTCGTCTTGGGAGGTAGAAGATGTGAAGAAACACTATATATTCGTTGCCAAGGAAATTTGAAGATTGTGTTGTCATTTTGATATTTGATGTGTGAAAAGGACCAGCATGAAGTCCCTATCTACGCAAGAGATACCTTGAGAAATCATTCAAAAGAAGATGATCTCCATATATGAACCATGTTTTAGGATTAGGCTTGTATTTGGCAAGGTGTTTGGATTTAATCCTGGGGCTAAAATTTAGCCCCTTGCACTATTTAGGGCCTGTGCATCATTGAAATACCATGTAAGATCTCAGGTAGAATTGAAATGGCATTTAAGGCTGCATAGTCCAAGGACCTTTCATTCCCTGGACTCAGTTTTCAGAAGCACTTGCAAGCACCTGCAAATTGGGGTCCAACCTGTTTGCCTAACTAGCCAGGCATGGTTTGCAACTACTTGTCCTCAAAGGATAAAGAGTTTTGAAACCCATTATCAGGCAAACTGGGGTACACTTTGGGATACTAAAAATTGCAGCACGAAAGTCACGTTATGACTTAAACACTAAGTTCTGCCCCAGGTATAATATCCACAGTAAAAGTACCCTTAGGTGTTGAGCTTTTCTAAAAGTATATCGTTTCTATACAGAAATGCAAAGAGATAATAACAGTGAAGTCTTTTTTTTTCCCTTCTCAAAGCAGTGTTTCTGTTTTAACTAATGTATGTATCTTGTTTAAAATTAATCTACTGCTTGAATCCACCTGCAATTTCACATGCCTTTAGTGTGACTTGGTGAATAATGCAGGACTTGCTCCAAACTCTGAAGTCACCAAGGGCCTGAGAAAAAAAATTCAATAATGTCATTAATTAGAAACTGAGTGAAAAATTGCAGTATACCAGGCTTTTGAAGTGGAACCAGAATTACTTGTTTTGTGGTTACTCTTCTGATACAGGTTTCATTTTCTTCAGTTAAACCTGGCTTCATAAGTGCATTAATGATAGCATAGCTATTTGGTTATATGATGACAGGTGAAGGTATTGATTTAATCACAAGCATGATTTTGACTTTTAAATCTTGTGTCATAAATTCAGACTGCAAAAGAAACATGGCATCACATGGAGGGAGGAACTGCAAGGTGTTTTGTGAGGTCTGAAGTGTTAGATCCCAAACATTTGCACATGTAGGAACGTAATCACAGCAAAAGAGATTGCAAACACATGAAAAACACATGAAAATCCATAGCATAGATGCCTATAAAAGGTGATGTCTATATCTGTAGACATCAATGTCATAGATGTCTATAACAGCAGCCAGGACAGAGATGGGAGCAGCAGGATCTTCCTCTTTGATACTTTAGTTGTCTTTGGAAAGGGACCTGAAGCCCAGATACCTGGAGAGCCAAAGGGAGAGGTGCCAACCCCTTTGCTTGTGTAAATCGGCATCTCTTCCTGCGCTACTCTGGGTTGCTCCAAGTGAGGATCCATCCTGGCAGAAGTTAAAGCTAGGTTGAAGGTCCTGGGGGCTGGTGGCTTGGTTTTTGCACCAAGGGTGAAGGGAGCTAGTATTTTTTTTTTTTTTTTGATCGGAAGTGGAAAACGTCACTGGCTGTGGGGCTAAGGGTAAGATGGAGAACCATTAGCTGTTGTTTCTGCCAGAGTGAAAAATATCAAGGCAAAAGTAATTGGGCTGGAGAGAGCATTAGATAGACCATGAGGTGTAGAAACTGGATTATTTTTTTTATCTTGGTGCAGTGGTCATTCACCTGATAAAATTAGTTTCTCTTAAAATATAATTAACATTTTATTCCACTAAACATCATTGTATATTAGATGTTAGTGGGACACAGCACAGTGTGTTGTAAATACTAGGTTTGGTGCCTAGATGGCTAATTCAGTGATAATGTCATTATCAAAGGTTGCAGAGGAAGAATGTCCTAGAAGGTCTATTCCTCATGAAATCATGTCCTGTAGTTATTCAGATGTGACTAGTGATGCATCTTCTGCAGAAACTTTCATTTATTTATTTGGTGTGTCCCCTTATTCTTCTTAAGAAATGTTAGAAACAGAACAAGAAAAGGTAGAATTGGTTTTCTGTGTTTTTATTTGCTTCCTGATTAATTTTGGTCTCACGAAAGCAAAAATGTACATTAGCAATTTCACACCTTGTTACATCTTCTGTTTGCTTTCATCACACGCATGGTTGTTTTCATGAATGGTGAACGTAAACATAAATGATGTAATATCCCTCTTTGATTTTGAGTGTCTTGCTGAGAAATTAATGCATATGTGCAGATCACTTGTAAAGCAACATGTGAACAATTCACGATGTACATCCACCCTTTGTAGTGTCAAGACAGGGATTTGAACAAGGCTTCTGCCTGCTTACATAAGAAACATGGGAGATTACAGCTTTATATATCTTGACTCTTATGTGAATTATTTTTTTACATGTTGTACTCCAAACTCTTATGTGAATTTATTTTTTTACCTGTTGTACTCCACATGGAAGTGCTCCATGGCTTGGCTTCTTTCTATTAGGAGGATGCTGCCTTTGCAGAAGCAGTGACCTTTGAAAAGCAAGTCTCAAGTAATCCTTTTTTTTTCCTGAGATCATATAGCACAGTATCCAGTTGCAGGCTTTTAAGATGGAATGATTGCGGACTTTGTCCACTTGCCTGGATTGGATTACATTTTGTTTGACAAAGAAAACTCTAAAATACTTATACCTTCCCTCCTTCAGTTCAGAGCATCGTAATCTCCATGTGTTGAGGATGCAGAGTAGCTGCCGTATCATCCCAGCCCGCTGGGATTTATTGAATTTACTTAATTGGCCTTTATCTCATGGTTACACTTTAACACTTCTTTTGAAGGAGATTCAAAAAGGATACAGTTACTCCTTTTCTAATTTACTTTGGGAGTTGGGTTACTCATTTTCTTATCTTCCCTCTTTTTCCCAGTAGAGTAGAGCATTCTGCAGAGCCACGATTGAATGTGTTAGACTTGCATGGCAAGAGATTTAAGTCCATGAAGCTGTTAACCAGCAAAAGTTTTTACACACTGTTTTTTGAAGAGGGTGCTCTGTTTTAGGGGAGTAGGGAGTTTGACGGGCACTTTTGGATGGCTGGTGGTGCATTTTGTGTTGTACTGTCCTGATGCACGTGAACAAGAGCTAAGCTCCCCTGAACTTCCCAGGGAAGGATTTTGCAGCAGAGTTCAGGAGCACTTGCATCGTTCTCTTGTTTTTAAAGCATTTGTGAGCCTCAGTCCTATAAACACTTCAGGAAACCTCAATAAAGTGGATGAAAAGTCCGTTATTTGGTCAGGCGATCTTGACACTGAGAATTGCATGGTTTTTGCCTTCCTGAGAGGCATTCAATACCAGGGAGGGCTGAGGTGTCCCCTTGCTGCACTTCTCAAGTTTGCTTTTGCTAATAGGAGTTTAAAAAGGTTTAATGCTCAGCTCTGACTGCCTCCATCCTGCCAAATCCTGTTGCAGGGATTTGGGGGCATTGGAGAACAGTTCCAGAGGGGCATGGATCCCTTTTTCTGAGTACTATGGTGTCTCCATCCCCTATTATATAGCATCTGAGTGATCAGTATTGTCTATTTAACTAGGGTTGTAGAATCACCTGTTATTTGGCACCACAACCCCATAGTGAGGCTTGTTTTCCGATGCGTCTGAAAACCATGTAGCTCCCTTTGCATTAGAAGGGAAGTCCATCTTAACAGAGTTCACTGCTTGCTGTCTTCTCTGAGCTAACACATCTGACCATACACATGTGCATGGACCATATATCTCACATGCACAACTCAACTTGCTGTGCACGTGCATGCACAACACATATTTAGGCACCTGGATTAATTAATGGGAAGTCCTATACCAGATTAGCAGTTTCAGTCTAGATTTTTATTCGCCTTCACATAGGCCAAAAAATTATGGAGGATGTCAGCCAAGGGTAAGGTGACTTTAGCGGATGAAAAATTGTTGTTGAACACTGTGCAGTGCCTACATAAATAACATGATCATCATTCAAATCCAGGTGGTTTTTACTTGCTCAATGGAGCAGTTGTGAGCATGGTGGTGGATGCACAGCTAAAAAGCAAGCGTTGTCTGTTTAGCTTGATGCCAGCTCTCCAGCAGAAAACAATATGGAAATGGCCAACACCTTTCAGGATCCTCCAAGAGCCAAGTGGGGGAGAGATTAGTAAACAGGAGTGAGAAAAACTAGGGCTGAAAAGAGACTGAGATGCGGGAGCTTGCTTTAGAAGAGAAAGCTTGCTGCTAGCCTTCAGTCCAGGGATAATTGTTTGGAGCTCTTCCCTTACTCTTTTTGGCTGAAGATCAGACCTGGCAAAATTAATTTGTTTGTTGTTTTTATTTTACTTAATGGGTTGGGTTTTTTTAGTATTATGATGATTAGCTAGTCCTGCATATAGGAGAAGTCTTTTTTCTGGAAGATAAAACGTGATCATTTGCTACTGCTCTTTGCACTCAGTTCCCCATATGGCCACAAAGGTCTTTGCTGTGGGTCTCTCCAGCCCCCCTGTAATCCTTGCTGAGAGCTGGCCTGCCTGGAGGGTGAGTCGAAGGCCCTTGGCCAGGCGTGGGCTGATTTTTCCTCTGGAGAAGCTGCTCTTGGCCCTGTAAATTAGAGACTATGAATTTCTTCCGTCCCCTTTTCACTCAGTGTTGTTTCCTAATCTGACATGAAATACCTGGGGTGTTAGAGTTGCATTGGCCATAGCAACTTCTGCTAGGGAGCTGCCAGGGGTGGTAACAACCGTAACTTGAAAAGTCTCTGCAGATATCAGACTGAAAACAAAGGAGCAAGCCTGTTTGTGATGCACATGTGTGCTGCAAAGGGCAGATAACCTTTCAGGGCTGCATCTTAAAATAATAAGCAGAGCTGGTATCGCTGCTTTCATTCTGCAGCTTCCCCAAGCACGCTGTGAACTTCCAAGCTGTGATCGCCATTAAAATCTTTACAGTTGCCATTTGCAAGGAATTAGCATCACTGTGTGAGCCATAACACCCCAGCGACATTTATGGAGAGCAATTGAATTATAAAGGTTGTGATGGCCTTGCTACCCTGTTCCTTGGTTCTGGAAGGAGGGGGCTGAAAGATGTCTAGGCTTTAACTACTATAGGAGCCAAAAAATAAATAGTTAAGGAGCCTGCGTAGCCTAAGGTCTTCTGTAAAATACATGCCTTCAAAGCAGCTGAAAAAAAGCAATATGTAATCAATATGTAATTCTGTTGTGACAACATAGCCCCCTGACACATTTGAAAAGGCAAGTTATGCGGTTGATGTGTTTGAAAAGTGCTTGAAAAGACAAGATTGATGTGTAAGCTGCTGGTCGTTCACGTTGTTACTTTTCTTGGGTGGGCGATGCTGGTCAGATCCTCAGCTGCTGAAAATCTGTGTGCATCCAGTCGTTAAAAATGGACAAATACCACTGAGGTGAAAACAGACCCCGCTGATCTGCAGTAGCTAAGGATTGCCTTGCGTTGGAGGATTCAATGACAAGTTTGACTTCAGCAGGGGCAGACTGTCTTACTAACCATGATTTTTGTCTGTTCTGTTTTTCTCCTGTCTTGCAGCACCTTCTCCAGTCAGTAGTGTGAAAAAAGGGAAGATAACTAAAAATAGCATCTCCCTTTCCTGGCAGGAGCCAGATCGACCCAACGGCATCATCCTGGAATACGAAATCAAATATTTTGAAAAGGTGTGACGGACTGAGTGCTGAGCATCCCAAGTACCTTCTCTTTACTGTCCTCTTCTTTTAGTTTTAATTATTTGAGTCATGGAAGGGAATGGAGTGATTTTATGCGTAAATCAATGTCAGATTGATTTTGCAGTAAATGATTAGGAAGACTTGAAATGAGGGTGTTGTTTTCCATTAGTGTGCCACTTCTCTTGAACAAATACATTAAATCTGTGTGTCAGATTCCTCTCCGGCCTTATCACATTAATATAGAGCCTGCTCGTTTGTTAAAAATAGGAGGGGTTGGGGATCTATCTATCTCCTCCCAGAAACATCAGGCTATCCCTTGCCTTTGGTATTTCAATTTCTCACTTGGTTTTGCATCTGCGTTGTAAGGAGAGGAGAAAGGTTTTGCAGAGATTGTATCTGCTGTGATGTGAAGAAGGGCATCCTGCCTTAAGAGCTTGCCTGGGTTTTCCAGCCCTTGCTCTTGGTCTAATAGAAAACAATCTCTCTTCCTACAAAGCTTGCCTCTCCTAGTCCCCATTTCAAATGGCAACTTGTTGTCTTCCTGCAAAATTAATGCAGTTTAAATGAAAATGGTAAGAAATGCAGTTTGTCTAAGTAGCATCTTTTGAGTGATGCAGCCGAGTGTAGATTTCCAAAAATTAGGTTTGCAAGAGTTGACTGAATAGCAGTTTCTTGCCTTAGCTGGGATTGTAAGGTGCTCTTTTTTTCTTCTGGAACAGCCAGGCTTTATACATGAAAACAAGAGGAAAATTGAATCACAGTTCACTTTTTTGGGGGGTTGAATTTCTATTTTAAGGAAGATCTGATAGTTCTGTCTGTGACCCAGGTGAAGCCACTTCAATACAAACTAGGACTGGGTCCTTACTCCTCCTCTCTTCTTTCTCTGACCATGGGAGGGACTTGCCCAAGCAGCCCGTGCAAACAGAGGAAAGAATTTCAGAAATCTGCATCAGGATAAAATCAACATTATTTTTGCAGATGAGGGAGCATAAGATGCGTGAGTGGCTTAAATAAAGCTGAGGTTTTCAAAAAGATTAAAGCACAAAGCAAGAATCAGGATATGCTATTGCTGGAAATAATCCATTACTGATTCTTTTATTAACTTGTTCGAACAACTGTTGTGGAGCACTGAATCCTTAGTATGGAGTGGCCTGGGAAGATTAGCTTCTAGAAACCTTGATAAAGGAGCAAATAATTAAAGCAAAAAAAAATCCATATATTTGTTCGTTTTACTTAGTTTGTTTTCAAACAAATCGGGGTGGGGTGTGAGCTGTTAAAATGTTGTATTTGTGGTCCAGAACTAGTCTCAAATAGCTTCAGTAAATAGTTCTTCAAGTGCAAGTCCTTCATGGGGAGGTAGCTACAGCCAGTCCAAGTTTATGCTGTCTTGATTTCTTTCTTTCAGGCTGATAGCGAAGCTTAGTGTTTTCCATACGAAAGCTGAAGTGTTTAAATGTTTGCAGAAGCCAACAGTGTATTGAAAACCTAATTGGGCTGACATACAAGCAAAGATGTGAACTTACTGCTTTTTAACCAGCCATTGAGCTGGATTTGGGATGTCGTCCTTAATCCTTCTTGTTTGTTGCTACTGTCATTTATATTGTCTCGGTTTTCAGCCCTTTATAAGGGTAAATTCACAGTGTTCATTTCCAAGGGATAAGAATGATCTATATTAAATGCTTGGAAAATTCAGTTTTGTCAGATTGCATTCCTTTAAGAGAAATCACTCCTTAACAAGAAAAAAAAAATATGCAAATATACATACACACACACGTTTCTCCAAAACAGTCTTGTGTAGCTACAGGCTTCAATGAGGAAATCTGTAATCGTACACTTGGAGATTCCCAGGGCCTTATCCAGGCATGGTACTGTCTATGGAAAGTTGCCCATTAAATTAAAAAGAAAAAAGAAAAATCAGCTCAGATCCTAAGAGCGATGCAGAAATCTTGGTAGGGAATTACTGAGAACTCCTGTTTACCTCATAATAATTTGGATCTGAGAGGATATGGTGAATAAAAAGCAGTTTCCAAGTTTGTAGTCCTTAATTTATGAGCTCTTGTCTAGATTATGTGTTACAGTAAATAATTCTAAGAGTAATTACCAAGCATTTGAGTGAAATTTTAATCAAAGAACTGAAACTCTTTTGCATTAGAAACTGATGTAAATGAAGATTTATTTCAGCAGATTTTCTTCAAGTTCATTGCTTCAGAACAATGCAAAATTAGATATTTTCCTGTAGTTTTGGTTTATTATTCCCTTCCCAAGGTCTAATTCGTGGTTCTAGAAATGCCAGCATAAAGTTGTACAATGTATAATATATTATTCTCTTTTAGGCCTAATTACATTACTGGGAAGTCATTTTGGTGTAAATTAAAATCCCTTTCTAAGGCAATGGGACTGTTTTGCTCTTCCCCATGCCTTCGGATTGATCTTTGTAGGATGAACCTTTCCATTGCCCCGGGCCATGTACATCCCAAGCACTGGAAAGCTGCTCCTACTGCAGATGCCAGTTTGGTCCCCATATTGTCATTTAAGGGTGGAAAGTCTCTCTGCTCTGTTTCATACCTCCTAGAGTCATTGATTATAAAAGAGAAAATCAGATCTCACATTTTGTACTGCAGAAAGTAGGCCTTCAGAGGGGGAAGGATTGGGGAAGAGATCCTCAAAAATGCATATTTCAGTCATCCTTTGTAACGTTGCTGTGGGGGTTGTTAAGAGTCTGTCTTCTCTGAGAGCCGCTATTTCTGTGTTTGAACTTTGTGTTTTTTGGGAAAAGGACCAGGAGACGAGCTACACCATCATCAAATCCAAAGAGACGACGATTACAGCAGATGGCTTGAAACCAGGCTCAGCGTACGTCTTCCAGATCCGAGCCCGGACAGCTGCTGGCTACGGTGGCTTCAGCCGAAGATTTGAGTTTGAAACCAGCCCAGTGTGTAAGTCCTTTTAATTACTGTCAGCCTTGTCTCTGGAATGGTTGCCAGAAACGAGTCAGGGGATGGATACCTTTGCAGAGAGCTCTTCCTTGTCCTGGCCTCATCCCTTGACTTTGGAAACATCAGGCACATCATGACTGTGCACTAGACAGGCTAACACATCTGTCCTTGCTTCCTCGACTGACTTGGTGAGGCGGGAGGTGACGTCAGGATGTCTTCAGGCTCCAGAAATAGCATAGCATTCCCTGCTTAGAAAAATCCTGTATTTATGACAGCTGATTCAAGACAGGACAAGGGCTCTCTTCTCATGAGAGACAGAGGGGATGAGACCTGCTCCTCCATACCTCTTGATGGCTGTCTGCAGAGGATGCTGAGCTCTCTGAAATGTCTGCATCTGGGGAAAAAACCCTGAAATGGTGCCTCTCTGCAAGGGGAAGAATTGAACCAGCATTAGTGTCTTTTGGTGTAAGTTCCTGTCAAGTTGAAAGATGGTTTCTGTTGGCTGCCAATGCCACAGCCTCGAGGAAAGGAATTTGACTTGTGATCAGAAATGGGAAAAATGTGCACTGCAGGCACAGGACTTTTGCTTGGCCTGTTACAAATGTGTAGGGTTTGAAATTTTTTTTTTTTTTTTTTTTTAATGAATCTGATCATCCAGGTCTGGATTCTGGAGCAGATTCTGTGGCAGGGTGAACTCTTGAGGCACGCAGAGGCTCAACTGCTCTTTCCCCTGTGTTCAGGCACAGCTGGGGGGAAATTCTTTTTGTCCTGATTACCAAATTTTTGCAGAGGTGTCAAGGATAATTTTCTCCCTCAGAAAGTATGTTCTATCTATTTCAGTTTGTACAACTGTCATTTATTAATTTTTTATACTGTTTGCATGGAAGAGAAATTTTGTGATGGAAATACTCTGTTCATTCCTGTGGGAAAGAGCCAATCTTCTGTATGTTTTCCTTGGAAACTTAAATTCATCAATACTTTGATTACTGTTGCTCCAGTTCATTTAAAATTCATCATCTTTGAGAAGAAGATGCCAAGTTGTCTTTTCAGTGCATGCTACCTTTGAAGCCATAATAGATTTTAAAGGAATCATTATACATGTGCAGATGTAGCTGTGGAGCCAGTGATTTAACTAATACAGTGCAAATGGCATCACAGTGCAAGCATTAATGCAATAAGAATGGTCTATTTAATGTATTTCTTATTGTATTAACCATTAATTGTGCCCTATAAGTAGCAACAAAATCATGTTATGCCGAAAATTATTCTGTATTATACGAAGGAAATTTTGCTTGCAGTTGGAAAGTTTCTAGTTTAGTGTCATTTGAGTAATAGTATTCCAGACTATTAATAAGTAATACATGAAACTTATGCACATTTGATCCAGTGCTGTCAGTACCTACAATCCTGGTCCAAAAATAATGGCACTTCCATAAAGCCCATCGTGTAAGTATCTGTGTTAATCAGGATTTTTTGAGGACATCATGTGGTAATATCTTTAAACACTTTAAACCCCTTGAGTCATTTAGTCCCACCTGCGCCCCAGTCTTTTTAGCATTTTAAAGACAGAGGAGTAGGTAATTCTCTGATACTAAGGAGCTGCCAGCATAGTCGGAGGAATACCTACTGCATGGTCCCCAGCTTGGGAGCTGGGAACTGTTCCTCTGTTGGACTTGAACTCTGGCTGAAGCAGGGCTTAACCAGATGTTTAAACGCTTGGTAGAATTGAAATGCAGCGTAAGCCTCAGTATCTTGCAAAATGCAGCTCCGTTTCACATTTAAAACCTTTTAAAAAGCGATATTTTTTTTTCCCCAAGGCCCATATAAACTCAATATTAGTGCTGGGGGAGAGTGACCAGACTCCCACTGCTTTCCTGCATGTCCTGGAGAATCTGAAAGCAAGCACAGATTGAATCTCACTGCTACATCGGAGTTCAGATCTGAACCTCTTGTTAGAGCCAAAGCAAATTATTCTGATTCAAGCACAAGGGCAAACCTTTCAGTGTTTGTTGTGAGAATCAAAAACAGCCTCCAAAATTGTTTGGACCGAACAACAGGTTTTGTTTCCAGTTCACAACGTTTCTGTAAAGTTATTTTTAGTACGCTTGGAGGAAATATGAAACAACAGCCTGAGAAATGCAATGTGGGGGGAAGCCATAACTTGTTTTGAACTTTTCTCTTTTTCCAAATTTTGGGGTTTTTTTTTACATACTGCTGCCTGCACGTGCAGTTCTGCAAAGTGCCGTGATGCGGCCAGGGCTGCATTTTTCAGCAGAAGTTTTTTATTTGGGTGGAAGCTGTTTCCAGCTGTATCCACTTGCTGCTGTCCTCCTTTCCAAATGCCACCAAGCTTGTCTAGCCCTGATAAAACTAACCTTGCCAAAAGCTGATTTTCAGCTGGATTGGTGAGCTAATCCAGCTGGTCAGCTAGGTGCGAGTGGGAACATATCACCAAATCGAGGAGGGGTAATGCAGGTCATCCCACCCAGCTTTAAATGGCAGCAAGGTCCCAGCTCAGCTTATGAATTCAGGCTTTTTAGCTGCCATGGGTCACAGCAGGATTTATCTCATTTCCCCATCCCTCGAGCTGTGCAAAAAACCACCAGTCACAGCTTAATGTTCTCCTTTAAATGTTTTTCTTTTTAATTATTTTGTCAAGAAAGCAATAAAACATCATCTTAAGGAGCCTCCATAAATTCATGAGGCTAATAAAATCACTGGATGATGGCACGGGTTTGGAGCAGTTACCATTAAATATTTAATGTATCAGGGCCAATCTTGAAATCATTTACACTGCTGTAGCAGGTCCACGCCACTCACCGTTGAGCGCCAGAGAGCTCCCGTACAAACAGCTACTTGAAACCCATTGCAGATCAATGTTTAATGCCATACCTTTTTGTCTTTCTTCTTTTAACAATTAATATTGGACTATATTCAGTTATTTTATAGCCTCCATAAAGTTAATCCTGTGCTAAGGACCCATTTTACTTCAATCATTTAGTTACAGGCTGCTTCAGCGTGCAATCGATTCCTGCTGCTCCCTGGGGTGGATGAAGCTTCGTCCAGGGCTGGCATGGTGGTAGGAGCTATAATGAGGTTTTTGCCCGCACAGCAGCAGTGCCTACGCTGGGGAGCTGGTTTTGCAGGGAGGAAGCCAGATTTGTACCCCAGGGTGGTTAAATATATGCAGCTAAATAAGCTGGCAGCGGAGAGGGCAGGGTGAGGAGGCTTTGGTTTCTGCTTGGGGAACCCCACATGCAAACCCCTGGGGAGAGATGGGCTCCTTCCCCTGCAGTGCAAAGCAAATAAACTGGATACAAGTGGTGCTAGCATTTCCATTTTACAGGCTGCAGGAGCTTGCTCACCTGCTCTTACTTAACCTGTGGCAAAACCCAGTTCTCGAACTGGTTTCCTGTTTACAGAGGGCACCTTCTGGCCATGTGATATAGGTGCCACAAGGAGTTAGTTTTTAATTGTTTATAGCTTCTCGAAGGGTAGGTAATACTGTTTATCTTGGAGATCTTGCTCATGTCTCTTAACAATAACATTCCACAAATGTTTTCTTTGCAAATGGGAACCTGTTGGGTTTTCATCTTTTATCTGTGTGATTTCTAATGCAGCTAACCCAGGAAGGCAAATTTGAGTTTGCGAACTCAAAGGCTGCATTCTGCATCACTTTGGTTTCTGAATTCGGCAATGAGATGTGATTTCGTTGGGTTTTGGCTTGGTTTTGCATGTGTGTTTAGTTGCTTTCCACCCATTCCCTTTCCAAACTAGAAACAGACAGCAAAGGGGGAAAACACAAACGGTAAAAGAAGAAACGGTCTGGTAAGACTTGAAACCTTGCTGGCAGCCTTACTAGAAAGACTCATGTGAGTGCTGACTATCATTTTAACCTTAATCTCCATTTTCTGTTTCTCATCTCAGCAGTAGCTGCATCCAGCGACCAGAGCCAGATTCCTATAATTGTTGTGTCTGTAACAGTGGGAGTCATTCTGCTGGCTGTTGTTATTGGTTTCCTTCTCAGCGGAAGGTAAGAGAAGAAGCTGTGTATTTATACTTCTCCAACTTTTGTAATAACTTTTATCTGACCAGCTGATTAGCATGATTTAGGTGAAAGCAGCATGTGAATGAAGCTGTCGAGCGGTAGCACTGTAAAACAGTGCGAGGGTGGGCTGATTGATCTGTTTGGACAGGCAAGAATGGCAAAGGCTCGCTTACAGATGTAGTTCACTTCCCAATGATTTTCATCTCCCTATAGACTGGCCCTGATTATTTGACTTGATGCTCACAGGAGTGTTGTCACATTCCTTTAAAAATAAGCAGAACATGTTATTACAGGTAAAATATCCTGAAGCCCATATGTTTGCACTCAGAGCTCGCAATGGGCTTTGCTCACAGAGAAAACTTGACTTCAGGAAAACACTTGCAAAGAAAAAGAGAAGCAGCCCAGCTGAATGGCCAAACGCCCCAAGTTTTGGTCAGGCCTGGACTTCATTTTTCATGTGTAGCACACTAATGTGTTCCCCACGTGCTAGTAAATTATACAGAGAGCTCCCCCCACAGAGGGAGACACTCAGCTTCAAACCATCAAGCGATCCCGTTGACTTCTCATGTGCTTAAACATAGGCAAGTGATGAAAGCCTGGGCTATACTATCTTTGACAACTCTAATGGAAGTTGATGGAACTTGTTGGTGAACAAGGGATTGTGGTATTGGGGGAAAATCTGGCTTATATCAGGATCAGTTGGTACTGCGGCACTAAATTTGTGTAGCAGCCAGCACATGAGGCGCTTTTTTCATAAGCTACATGTGCATTAGTACATTTTTTTAATAGCAGTAGTCAAACGATGCAACATCCTTCATGCAAAGCAGTGCGAGGGGCATCTGTTGATAGGGCTGAATTTGTTTTCAGTGCAAAGTAAGCATTTGTGCTTCTAAGGTACCCATAAGCTCATTGTTGCTTTCATGATACAGGTCTGTCTTAAGCTCGGGGCTAGCAAGGTGGCTGTAAATTACAGTAAGTGGCTGTAAGTGTTAAGAGTAGTTACAAGATACTCACAGAGGAACTGCGCTGATACTGAACATATTGGCTGAGGGTCTTATTTCCCAGAGGAGGTAGGGTATCAGTCTGCGAACACAGCACGGTGAAATCCAGCCAGGCTGAGCAGCTCTGTCCCCAGGCATAAGGCATCCATGGAAGGACATGGTTATTTCCTGTCTTAAAAGGTAAGTGTGCTGCCAGACTCATCTCCACTCAGGGTCAGAGACTGACAGTCTCTTCCAGCTCAACCATTTGAGCTCCTGTCATCTGCTTTGAGTGACTTGTTGGGCTTAAAATGGGAAAGTAAATGCTCCTGTCTGCACAAGAAGCATGCAGCTGCGCAGGGAGCAGGGGGTGAATGGCTACAGGCCATTCACACCAGGGGCTACAGGAAAGCTGTAGCCAAAAAGACTTGGCTTTGAACACTGCAGGCAGGAGTTCAAGTCTCTCCTTAAAGGCTGGAGGTTTTGAGTCAAATCCCTCCTCAAACAGAGTGGGTGGATGTGGACCTGGGCTTCCCCCAGCCTGAATGCGTGCTTGTATTGATGCAAACAGGAGGATGCACGCGTGGCCGTAGGGAAGCTACGGATGTAGCCTGGCACTTCTGTAAGGAGGAGTCTGGTGGGGTGAATCGCAGGTGGAGGGACGTATATCCCTCTGTGGCCATAAGGAATTGCAGCTGTGTGGCAACCAGCAGCTCTTGCTCTTCCCAGAGTTGCTGGCAAGCGCTCAGGACCCCTTTGGGGAGGACATGCCCTTGCAGGTCTCCTTTTTCTGCTAACCTCTGGTCTGAGCAAGCAGTTGCAAAGCCCGAGCCATTTGTCAGCAATTCTTGTTAGTTATGTCTTTCTGTCCTTTGTCCTAATGGGCTTTCCAGGATGTGCTTCCTCTTGGCTCTTTTCCTGTTGGCATGTTTATAAAAGCCCTTGTCTCCTTTGGCCAGAGTTTTATCGCCACCTCTGCTGCTGCCTTAATCCTCCTACCTTGTACTCACACCTCTCTCTGTGGACCCTGGGGCAGCTGCAGGTTCTCAGGAGCTTCTCCGTGCTGCCAACACTGGACATATGGGAAGCGGCAGGCACAGGGATCTGAGCTCTTGCTCCATTTTTATCTTTTCAACCCTTCCCCTAAACTGGGAAGAACCCAGTCCCTCAGCTGGAGGTGGTGGAGAAGCCTCCAGCACCAAGGTTTGGTCCATCATTAGAGAATTGGCTTCAAAACCACAGAGCTTCTCGGCTGCTTTGAGTTCCCGTGAATTTTAAAGCCCGTCTAGTGTGTCGAGTGACTCATGAGAACAGAAAAATAAACCCCAGAAGCCCAGAAAGCTGGCAGCCAATTTGAAATTAAACAAAGCAAAACAAAAAAATTGCTTCTGTTTGGAAGAAGCAGAAATGCCGCTGAAATGTGTCAGTCATGCTGCTTTGCCTTGGATATGATTTCAAGACAATTCCTGGAGTGACTCTCCTGCTGTGACACTGCGGGGACGATAAAACGCATTCCAAGTCATGGGATAATCCCTTTCTGAAGCTGTTAACCTGTTTCTGGAAGGCAATTTCCTGTATCTTTCGAGTGGTTATGTTGTTCCAGTGCCTGGTTCCAGGGGGTTAAAATTTCCTGTCCTAATACTTTCCCATACTTGCTTTTGGAAAAACAGACATTTTGAACTCCAGGAGTTGCTTCAGCTGGAATCACCACTGCTTTCCATGCCGAGCAAGCTGTGCAAAGCCCAGGCTCTGTCTTTTCTGCTAATGTAGGAGAGCAGGTATGGCCCAGCACCAAAGCTAAGGAGAAAAACCCTCTTGCTCTGCAGCAGTGAGGACGTAGCCTGGCCAGCTCCTGCAAACAGGCTCCTCATTGCTGGCTCTGTGCTGCTCCCAGGCTCCTTGGGAGGCCGTGGGCACCTCAGAATTAGGATATTCCTCCCTGGGATGCTGTATGGCATCTCTGCACCTATCCTACCAAGTGCCAGGCTGAAGCGAGCAGGAGCTTGAGAGCAGTCCTGCAGTGAGAAGGGGATGTCCTGCTCTCAGCAGCTCGGAAAGCAATTTCCCAGCCATAGGACTCACAGGTTTGCTGGGCTCTGCAGGCTTTTTATTTTCTGCTATGTCCCCGGAGGCAGAAGTTTCCACACCTCTTCCCCTTTTTTTGCTTTCAAGTATCTCTGCAGTTTTCTTGCTTCTTTTGAACGAATGTAAATAACAGCTTGGCATTTCCCATTGGCAGCTGGCCCTAAACCAAAGGTCAGCTGAACGGTAGTCACGGTGGCATTTCCACATGCCAGCGTCCATCTGTGGAAACGCATTTTGTGTCTGAAGTTGGAGGTTCCTGGGAATTTGAAACTAAATGCACTTTGCCCTAAACAATTAAGCTGCGTTTCAGAGCTGATTTACTTGCAGATGCTCGGGAAAACTCTTCCTGTAAATAATGCATCCTCTGACCAAGGTCATAAATGCCACCGAGCAAAATAGCTGATCACTTTTTTAAGTTATCCCACTCTTTGCATCAAGGGCATATTAATAATATAACGATCAGGATTACAAATCAAAGAGATTCACTAAATCAGACCGTAGTTGTCTCAGCAAAAAAAGAGAAGTGGATTGAAAATCTATTATTAAACCAGCTACAAGCCTTGAATTAAAGAACACGGAGTTGTTGTTATCTTTGTTTTGTTAGGATTACATGTTCTTCTCAAAAGTGCAATGCATTTTACAGATAGAGCAAGGCTATAAATTTTGCTTTCCAGCAATGCTTGAATTAGATGCTGCTTGGCATCATTGTTCCTAATTGAAGTATATATTAATCTAAAATCATTACAGACTTTTATTTTACAGTCTGTGCCAGACAATGCCAGTCACAAAGATCTTTGCGCTCCATCTTGCAAGGAGCAATAAGGTGCCACACTTGTGGCATCAGCCCCTTTCTTCCTACAAACTGAGGCAGGAAGCCAGGTTTGCATCAGCCTGGGAAGGAGACCCGCTGCTCCAGAGCAGTTCCCCCTCTTTTGTCCTTCAAACCAAGCCCTGTTTGCAAAACTGATGGAGTCTTGGGGTGAGTGTCAAGAGACTGCTGGTCCCTGTGGTCCCCCAAGCATTTGAGCTTTCTAGCACTAAACAAAGGCATTGGCTTTTACAGAGTAAAATGGGGATGCTATTAGGTCAATGCTGAGCATTTTTGCAAAAGCCACTCAAAATAACTAAGAAGTGTACTGTGCATCTGCATTTATAGCCAGCTACCCATTATGGATGACCTTTCCATCTCAAGTGATCTTCCAAAGAACCGGAGGGAGCTTTTTGTAGAACTTAAGAAAAAAAATAGTTTTGAAGCAACAAAAAACTGCCCCTCGCCCTGTGTCGTGCATATATGGAAAGTCTCCTTCTGGCAGGAACTAGCCTTCAAAAGACAAAGCAAAGACAAATCTTGCCACCTGGGTATTGGCAATTAGACGCTTCTGCACCAGAGTATCCATCCTTGACCTTAGCTGATTTAGACTTTTAAATATCAGCCCCTGCGGTGGCAGAGGGCTACTTTCTGGACACAAATATGTGCATCTTGTTAAAAAGTGACTTTCAGGGAGTGGAGAGGGTGAAAGGATTGTAGTGTGTATCCTAGGTCCTGAGCCAGCATTTGCAACCTTCCATGGTGTGAAAGGTCACAATGGATGAATTTTTCCACAACCTCCCCCCCATCCTATTTTCCAAGATGTGTCAGAGCTTAAAATAGTTTGCTTTTTTGATATTTCCGTAGGAAGCGGGAGACAATTTGTAGATAACGTTTTTCATAGAGAGAATTTTTCCAGCATGAGTCACGATTTTTGTTAGTTGTGACTTTTTAAAGGTTTTTTATCTCTACATTCTTGCCTGCTTTTCCTTCTTCCTAAAGGACACTGTCTCCGTGATTTATAGCCAGTTTATGATGCTGCCTACTGCCAAATATTCCCCGCGATTCACCTGACAAGAGGAAGGATTTTGTTGGAGAAGCTATTGCTCTGCCAAGTCAAAATTCCCATCCACCAAGAGCAGGCAGGGTCTGGTCCTGCTTCTGTTCGGGTCAAGGTTTTTACTACCCTGCGTCATGTTAACAGCCTCTTTGCTCTTTGGCAGTTTGCTCTTTGGCAGAGAGGAGCATTAGTGGCATTGGTATACAAGATCCCTCTCTGAACCAAAGTGCTCCAGTGCACCCTTCTGCACAGGGTGAGGTCTTCTCAGGGCCGGTGTGGAAATCTGCTGCCCATAGTCCCCATCTCTAGCATCCTGCCTGGATCAGATTGGCAAATTTGGCTGCTCCACACCTCTTTTCTTTTTTATTCTAAACACTTTTTGGCTTAGTACTTCTGTGCAAACACACTGGGCTATGCAAGCCAGTCTAAGCTGCTGCAGTTTCAAGGAGGGTTTAGGGACCTAGGCTAATCTGCCTTCAGATAACTTTGGCCCAGACAGGAGGTGAGAGTTGATCAAATCTGTAATTAAGCTCCAATCCCATGAGGCATTGCCCTTGAAAGCAGCATTTCTGAGTTATTCTGGCAGCAGCCAAGGGAAGGGGACAGGAGGACCGTCATGAACAGATAAGCGGCTGGCGTAAGCTTTGTCTGAGCAGGGGAAATGTGGGGGAGTGCAGCAGTCAGTGACGAAAGCTCTTCGCCTTCATTCAGATGATGTGTTTGATGGCATTGTGCAAGTCCCGTTTACACTTTGAGAAGGGAACTGGGCTGCCCTTCAAGTTGAAAATGGAGCCTGACTTCAGTGGTAGCAGCTCCAGGCTCCTGCTGAGCGCTGGTGAAAGCCTCATGTGTATGTAGTGTTTTAAAGTGCGGTTTTACAGTGTCTTCTCTTGGCTGTGGAGTGGGTAGAGAATGAAGAAGTAAATCAGACTGTTGCCCCTCTGCACTTCTGAGTATGTGAATGTTTCACCTTGCTTTGGATGCTAGAAATAGGAAGCGTGACTTCTCCTGGGGGCACACCGTGTTGCGGCACTTGGCCTCTTACCTAGGAAAAAAGTTATCCATACTTTCTTACAGCTTAGACATAGCAAAGTATAATGTCAGAGGTCTTTCCAAGTGCAGTTCCTTTCCCTGGAAGCATTGCTCTCCTTCCCCATAGTGATTGCATAGATATCGTCTGCTTGGGCTTCTGCATTCTCAGTTATTCTTGAACAGCGCAGAGACGTGCTTTAACATGTAAACTAGGTATAGCTCAGCAGGAAGAGGAGGTGACTCCTTAAACATTTATATAGATCTGGGCAAAGTAGGAACATGTTCCAAGCAGCGTGTTGACTCACGAGGTGCTAGGTGTAGTGCTGGCCTTCTGACCTGAAGATGCAGGAAACAATCATTGCCATCGCTCAAGTCTGCTTGAAGGATTAGAAGAATCTTCCCAGGCACCCTCAAGTATTTCAGTCTCTAATTGCAAGCCTCTGAAGAACATCCTGTTAGAGCAGCTTATTAAAAGCAACAAATGAGGCTTGCATTTATCATGACTCCAAGTCTTCAACTTACAACTCTTAAAAGCCGCAGCTATATATGGCAGAGCCTCTCCAAGATCTATCTAGCCACTAGAAATGTAGTTTAACTCCGAATGCTCTCTGGGTCACCTGCAGATTGTGGTAAACTAATTACATTGACTGCAGATACTGTTGTTGGGGCCCCTCATATATATATACATTTCATTAACAAAGCACATAGCCCAGGGTTTGAAATGATGCCAAAGATGTTGATAAGTCCTCCTACCACAGGTTTATTAAAGTTTGCTCTCTGGACAGTTGGGTTTGCAAACCACATAGGCATTGCAGGGGTCACCTTTGCTAGAACTGGAGGAGTGTCAGCTTTGTGTTCCTGAGGTAACTGAAAGCACTAGAGTTCAACTAGCCAAGAAGTGGGACAGTGCCAGCAGGCCACCGAGGTCTGGGAGGTGCCGCTGCAGCTCCAGGCTCCTCTATGTTGTCTCTGCCCATCTGCAGCCCTTTCCTTGAAGCCAGGGCTCAAAGCAGAAGTCACACCTTGTTTCAAGCCAGCTTGGCTTTTGGAGACGCTGCCGCCTCAGCACCTCGTTCTTTCCCAGCAGAGGGGATTTAACGCTGCAGGTGTTTTCTCAATAACCTTCACCGTTACAGGGATGTGTCTTCTGTTAACCTGCAGCAGATCGGAGAGGCTCCTGACCACCCAGTGGAGCCAGGGGCAGCCCCCACAAGCTCTCCTCATAGTCTGCTGGTTGATTCAGTGAAGCTGGAGGAGACTTTGCAGATAATTTTGATGTATACAGTGCTCAGTTCAACTCTGACTGCTCCCTGATACAGGTCAGCTTGCTGGCTAAAGATCTTAAAACCCTTGAGAGGTCCGGGCATATTTCATTGAGCGGTGATCTCTTATCCTGCCACAGCATTTGATCTCGTCTGGAAAGTGCTTGCTTTCAGCTCCTCAGTTTCTAGACCAAGAAAGCCCTGCATGGAGCAAGGAGATGGGGAAACTCTGCCCCTCCTAGAAGCCATCAGCACCCAAATGTGGTGGCCATGAGGGCACGGTGGGTTTGCTGGAGTTAACATCCAGTTTTATTTGCCTCAGGATTTTTATATTCTGAAGTTTATCTGCCAAATCAAGCCATCCTTTTAACATGAGCAGTAATAAATCTGCATTTGTCCTAACTGTTCAGGCCAAGTAGTCCATTCACTTACCTATCCAAGTGCTCCAAGGACTGGAAAGTGAATTTTGTTGTCTGCTGATCCAGTTTAGTTTGTTTCTAAGAGCTTTAGATTTCCCCTAACATTACACCTCAGAGTATTTTGACCCTAAGTGAACAGCGTTATGGGACAGATGTGCAGGAGTAAGGCTGTGTTGAGGCATATTTCCCTTGCACTTGAGCATTTTTTTCATCCCCATAAAAGGAGCAAGTGAGATTTGAAGCGCTCTGCATTCAATGCAGGGAACTGATTTTGTCTCAGAGCAGCCCAGTTGCTGATGAGGTGCTCAAAGACTTTTTTTTGTTTAAGAAAACAGAGAGCTCTCTTCATTTTAAGGAATTGTTGCTTTTCAGGTTAATTGAACTGTTGTTTCAAAAACGTTGACTTTGCATGCTGAGCGGCGTGGGAAGGTCTTGTGGCAGCAACTGTTAGAAAATGTCTGGGGGTAAAGGGCCTCCTAGCTAAAATGTAAGCTAAGTTATCACAGCCACAGTGATCTTCTGGAGACATACCAGTTCCCTGTGCTCAAATCCTGCAAGGTTAAACCCAGAAAATGGCAAAATTGGCTCTACACCTATAATGCTTGGGTTCCTTCCCTTTGTGTGCTTTTGGGTTTTGCACCTCCAGTGTTAACTTGGATCAGTGGAGAGTTTTAATGGAGACTGAGCTGCTCCCATATTAGTATGACTGCACAAGCTGGGGCATTATGAAAATACAAAATATTGTCAATTATAGTAAAAAAATATTGACATCACTGTTTAGAAAATTTTAGCAAGTTGTTTTGCTGATGCAAAAGGAGCTTAGAGAGACATTCTTCACCAGTTCTAATTCAAGTAAGCACATAAGCCAGTATATAATTCTGTAAATCATTGCAGGCCTGAAGTTATTTTGCATCATAATTTAAGGCGGTGCAGTTCTAGAATGTTAATTTTGTCTAAATAGGCTATTTTAGGCATTGTAAGTTATACTTTATAAAAATCTGATGGGCACAACTTTTTTCCAAGAATGACATGTTGTGGTGATTTGAGGAAAAATGGTGGGTGGGATCTTCAGCTGACTTTAACCAGAGTATGTCTGCACCGTTGGGCTCCTGCTTATATATCGTACTGAAGTTCTTCCTGTTTCTTCTGCACTATGTTCTTTTTCAGGATGAGTTACCTTAATAGATTTGGTAACAGAAAAATTGTCCATGCAAGTTCTCTGACAAGGATAAAACGCAACTACTGAGGTGCAGCCAGCCTCAGGTTACAGACTGATGCCAGGCGAACCCATACTCTGATTAGACTAGAGTAATGGCTCGGCAGCCTTCAAAAGCAAGCTGTGGATGCACGCAGTGCCTTTCAACTCACCATGTTTTGAGTTTATTTAGGCTGAATGCTCTCCCACAACTCAGAAGGTCCTGCTTCTGCAGATATGTAATGCGTGTGCAAAGCTTCACTGGTACAAGGAGACCCAGAAAGGGCTGTGTGAGTTGAGTACATGCATAAGGGTCTGCAAAAGCAGGGCTCGCATTCATCCAGTGCTTTTTTTTTTTTTTTTTTAAAGGAAATTGTAACTGTACCGCACACATGCTTGTGGAAAAAGTCACTTTGCCTGCTCAAAGGCAGGTGCTTAAGTTTAAGCACATGGGTGGCCCCATTAATCCTAACAGTGGTACTCAAGTACAGGAAGCACATGGTTAATTGCTTTGCAGGACCAGGATCTATATGCTCTCCCCAAGGCGTTTTTCCTCAACAGTAGCACATGCCATGAAATTCTTGCAGCCCAGGGTGTTATGGTCCAAGTAATAATTGCAATAAGAAGGAAGAAGTGCATATAATAATGTTGCGAATGTATTTGCACCTTGCCAGGGCGGTGGGATTATTCCTTATCGTGGGCCTTTTTGTTTGCTTTTCAGTTGCTGCGATCATGGCTGTGGGTGGGCTTCTTCTCTGCGTGCTGTTGCCTATCCGAGCCTAACATGGTCAGTGTTCCCACCCGTGCTGGCTCCTATTTCGTGTCCTCCCTCCATGTTTTCTGTGCACAGTCTGCCTCTCCCTCCCTTTCTTGTATTGGCCTGGAAATTGCTTTCTCATCCGATCTCTGCACCCAGCTTGTCTGTCTCAACAACTGGAAATAGCGTGACCCGATGCAGAGTGTCTCCAGCAAGAGCAGGGATCCTGGGGAAAAAAAACCTGATACGTTATGCCGTGATCAATCCAGACACTGCACCAGCAATGTCATGTGTTGTAATAAAACATCATGTATGCTGGATGCTTCATCAAATTCTGCTTCTTGTCACCACAAGGGGCCGGGGAAGGTAATTTGCCCCCAAAAAGGAGGCAGGGGGCAGGCGGGAGTGGAAAGGTATTTAGTGGCATGTAACATGCATATCAGTGAAACGAACTGTATGTCATCGACATACATGTCAAGGTATGACATACACGGCAATGACGTGATGCTGTTTGCCAATGATATGCTCCAGCAGCATTGGACATATCTCTGCAGGCGTTGAGAGCTGCGTGTCCGTGCTGCATGCTGCCCCATTCTGCCACCATCTGGGCTGCCTCACCAGTTTCTGCTCTCTTGTACTCTCCCCTCTTTTCTAACTAATCAAAGGAAGGGTGATTATAATTTCTGTTGATTTGACTGGACGTGAGTTGAGCTGCTCCCCAAAGGCAATGTGTTTTAGGTCTCTGAATTGTCTGTAATCTGTGCAGGCAGAGACCTTCCTAAGCCTCCTAGGAGACTCATGATATCACCATCCCCATCAGATAGCTGTTTGAGACCATAGCAGCACTAAGACGTCCCATGTGCGTTGTTGAACTGGGAAGGTTTTGCAGCATAGTGAGAGGTGTGAAACTCTTCTACTGTGTTTTCTGGGGGATGCTGAGGCTTTGCATGGTGGTAGCTGGGTCATGGTGCAGTCCGTGGCTGTGGGGCACAGCAAACACCAAGGTGGACTGTTTTTAGGTCCTCTAGTGCTGTATTTTGGCTCTGACAGAGGTCTGAACCAGGGAGGAGTTTGCAAATGCAAATCCCAAAGGCTCTAAAGCAGAAGGCTTTTTTTTTTTCCCTGTTGGAGCATTTTTAAATTGGTTTTCGTGACTTTTGCGTGCTTAAGAGTAGCGTTAGCAAGCAAGGCTGCTCAGCTCAAAGTGGTGGCTGCAAAATGTTCTTCTGGTACATGCAGTCATTCCTGTGAGCCACCAGTTTGGCAATGATTGCTCTAAAAGAAAACCTCCTGGTACTTCTGTTGTCTGTCGTGCCTGTGCCACCGGTGCGTGAGCAGTCCCTTGCTGGGAGTCATGCCTCAAATGTCCTCAGCAAGGCCCCCAACCAGAGAGTGACAGCAATGGAAAATACTTCCCAGAGGAGACCAGGAATGGACTGGATGGCTATGAAGAAGAGAGACACATAGGGAAAACTTGGCTGACCTGGAAAACACCCTCTGCAAGTTTCCTCCTAAGCTGTGGAGAGACTAACGTGGCAGCAAGCTGGGAGGGGGAAATGGGAAAAGTGACTTCAAGGCACAGACGCCATCGGCTGTGTTATGGGAAGGCATGACAACCTCTTTAGAGAGATTTATGGAGATCACTTCAGAGGGAGCTTCCTGTGAGAGGGGGAAATGGTATCTTGTTTAAATTCTTTTTAATTGTTCTGGCGGTGGTTTAGGAAAGCAGGGAGCCATTCAGTGCAAAGGCAGGGAAAGACTAAAGGTTAAAAATACCACTGCTGGAATTGTGAAACTTCCTTTGTAAGGCATCCAAGTTAATTGGAGGTCGAAGGCAAGGTCACACCCTGTAGAGGGGGACAGGAGTGGCTGGGAAAGCGGCTGAGAAGATTGTGAGCCTGCAGCCCTTAGGAAGGGGACCTGACCTGGTTCTTCTCAGGCCAGTTGTCTAGTGTATTTTTGAACTGAGCTGAAGGTCTTAGCTTGTCATCTCAAGACCTTTTACTGCTCTTTTGATCCTGTTCTCCAAATTATAGGAGTTTGAGAGTAGACAGAGGAGTTGAATGAGTCAGATTCCCAGTCTGCATGGGTTGCTCCAAGTTACTCCAGGTGGAAGTTTGGTCCAGCACAATGGAAGTAACTCATTATAGACATCAAAAAAAGCAGGAGGAAAGTGAACAGAAAAATGGGAAACAACTTCCAGTATAAAAGCTGTTCATTTTACACCGGTCCCTTGAGTATTCACTGGTTTTATGATACTGGATATATTCTAGGATTGTAAGCGGCAAAGGCGAATGCTGAACGTGGACCAACATCCCTAGAGTTAGACTTTTGCCTCTGGCTCTCAGTATTGGTGTTGTTTATCCAGGATAAAACTATTTGCTGAACAAGTTATTGTCTCCACACATGAACTGAGGTGACAGGATCTTGGCCAGATGGACAGATCCATGTTTGTTTCTTCCTCTGGGTGGAACGTGGTCCTGCCCTGCAATACATATGCAGCCTTACTGCTTTAACATCTTGGAATAAGTAGTCTGAAATGAGCACTAACCCCTTGTAAACAACCACCTTCTCGTCCTTGTAAACCTCCTGTAAAAAGACAGCTCGAGATGCGTTGGATGCATTCCTCAAAGTTGATTTATTGTAAAAGATGTGCCTCTGAGTGAAGGTCTCACCCCCGAAAAGCAAGTGGCATTTTGTCTCTGTTTCAGAGAAGCACACAGAGTTAATTTATCTCATATTTAAGAGAGAAAATACATGTATAAATCTCTGCAGGACAGGGATGGGAGATTGCATGCTGCTTCAGGGCACAAGCCGTTCAGTGGTACTGGCTGCATCTAGAAATGTGAGCTCCCTTTTGGGGGATGTCAAAATGCTGTCCCCATGTGCATTTCCAGTAATGCCTTGGATGTGTGCTGAAATGCTTTTGCCTATACCTGTAAAAAAAGTATATAAAGACTCTCCCACATCACTGCCTAGGGCTTGGATGTCCAAGGTCCAGCTCCACAGTCCCCTGACTGCGTCCTGCCTGGGTTGTGACCAGAGTGGTGGCCCCAGCTAGGGAGATGGAAACTCTTTCCCTTGGGCATTCTGTGGTTTTTGGGGATGCCTCGGGTGGCCGCACACCACCCAGCAAGGGCACCCTGAAGCACAGGGTCAGATGCAAAGGGAGGGCAAGCATCTTCCTGTCTCGTTTGTTGAAGGATTTTTCTCCATGAATTGGCTTCTGCCATGTGAGGCAGTGGGCATTGGTTTCCCAGCTGGTTTCTTCATTTTTCTACCTGACCATTTTATATTTTATAAACCTATATAGGGATCATTTTACAACTTCACTTTTATAATCTGCCCCATAAATATTTTACGAGCTGCCTGCCAATCTGCAAGTAGTTTTTAAATAAAACATGATGCCTTAAGAATATTTAAAGTCTCACTTTTTTTTCCTCTGATACTTTTATTGAAAAACACAGAGCTGTGCAAGGAAGACATCTGCTTTCTAGATACAGAAACTGGGACAAATCCACAACAGGAGTAAATGAGTTGAGATTCAGGTGTGCTGCTGAATTACGTTAACTCTTTGGCTGAGTGTCTCCAGCTCAGTGGGAGGTGAAGTGAGCATCAGGATCTTTATGCTTTTGCTGTACATGATATAGAAAAGATATAGAAAATCTATAGTTTGTACAATGACAATAAACTAGAGAATGAGTCTTCCATCAGGAGGCTTTTGACTCACAGCTTTTCCAATAAATATTATAAGCAAATCCACATGCAGAAATGGATTATTTCACAAACAAGTGGGAGCTTTTTCTTCCCCCAAAATATATTGCAAATCCACAATGTTTAGATACTTTTATCTGCCAGTAGGATTCATGTAGTGAATCAGGACTGTTAACCTGAAATAACAGATTTTTATGGGATTTAGTTGGGGAAGAAAGGAGAAAAAACTGCTTGTGTGTGTTATTTAAAGCAGGGTCAAGAAAGGGAAGAAGTGCAGTTTAGTCCCAGTCAACGTGTATATGGCTTGTGTCTCTGGGTAGTTTAAAATGAGCGTGCGAAGGGCACAAGTGATTGCAACAGGCAGGTTTTGCAGCAAGCTTTGTTAGTGATGCCTAACTGTTGCTTGAGAGTCACAGTCCACTAGCTGCCATTTCACTTTGGCATGTCTTGTCGAGGCTTGTTTTAATGATGCTTTGGGGAGTCCCAGAGCCTGATTCCGTATGCTAATGTGACGTGCTGCTGTATGTGTTACCCAGCTCGAGAGAGGGGGACAGCCGGAGCCAACTGGTTTGCATTGGCCCTTTGAGTGTGTCCCTGGGCAATAAAACATGGACCGTTGTGCATCAAGGTGTGCTTGGATCACTGGACACAAGTGATGGCGTGTTCCTCATTTCTCTCTCCTCCCTGTTTTGGTCAAAGAACAGGAGATGTGGGTAGTAAAAAGGATAATGTTAGAAAAGCTTATTTATAGGTGAAGTACTCCAAACCTGAGGAAGAGATGAGGGCATTTGCTCTAAAAGGCAAATAGAAGAAATCTTGTATATGTGCATTTGGTAAGAAGGATGAATTGAAACATTTGTGTATTTTTAAGAGGAAAAATGAGTTATATGCCTCAATCCAGAAAATTACTTCTGCAGAAAAATGATGTAACTTTTGGCAACTTGCAGCAGAAAAAATTGGGGTTGCCAGAAGTGGGAATTGATACTGATACTCATATATCTAGTTTATATACTTAAAGAGGGAGGCAGTATGATGGAGAAGGGGGAGAATCCATTTTCACCCAGGGATTGTGAACACCAAAACATGCTTTGAAACGACCCTTACTCCCAGGGTCTCCGTGTACACCTAGTGCTTAGTTTTTGAGTTAATTAGGCAGGACCCCATGTCAGAAAATGGCACTGCTGCTGCTAGAGCAAGGCGATGAGCACCGACACCCGGATAACTGAGCCGTGTGTCCGGGCACCTCATTGCTGCTCTCGTGCGTTTTGCATTCGGAGCATGATGGTCTCGGCTTGGTCGCTGCTGCTGAAATCGCACCCTGCCTGGTTAACCTGGCTGTTTATCAAGTGCAACCTGTTTATTGGCCCTGTCATCTCCCTGCCTGTGCCCCTGGACCGCCTGTCAGCCTCCCCCCTTGTCTTCCACACCTTGTCTTGATCCATTCCCTTGTGCGCTCACACAACCTTTGCAGTGTGTTTTTATCTCCTCTCCCCTTGGCACAGGTGTCCCCTTCTCCCTGAGGTAAGCTCGCGTGCCTGCTCCCCTTCCCCAGAGTAACCTCGGGAGCTCACATTGCTTTTCCCCTCCTCAACCCTCCAGTGTCCAGCTCTGCTGGGGCCAGCTCAGCAGTGGCAAGTGCGTCCCATTGTGTTGGGGCTTTTGTTTGTAATCATGATCGTTTCACAAATCTGGTGCCAAAATCCTATAGCCAAAAGGCTGCCTAGCCCCTTGCAACCAAGCAGACAGCAGTTGCCTGTAATAGGACTTCATGCTGAGGGCATATTTCATGCAGATGCCTATTACTGCCTCCTCCTAATTGCAGTTTTGTTTCTGCTAATCTTATGCTCCTCCTTGCTGTGAGTGATGCTGGAGAGCTCGCATCTCCCTGTCTCAAAAATCGTGGGCAATAGAAGAGAAGACTCCCAAGTTTCTCAGCTTTAAGTGGCTCCTTGGTAACCTGAGGCTTTCTCTGAGGTGTGCCAGCTCGTGATCCCACTGCGCGCTGGCTGGCTTGCAGGTCTCTGTTGCAGGTTTTTCACTGCCAAGCAGTGTCCCTCTGTCTCATGTCCACGTGGTTTGCTTTAAGGATGATCCAGTTCCTGTATCCAGTTATCAGATCAGGTCCTTGGGAAGACTGGCATATATATGTGCATCATACATGCCTCATCCCATATTTTTAAACTTTTATATATGTATGTGCATATATAGCAGTTTTCCTTGCCTATGCAGTTGCCCTGTAGCTTCCTAAGTGATTGTCTAAGTGAAGCAGGTCTCAGAAATGCCACCAAAGCAGCCAGTTAATGCTAATGCAATAACATCACCTAGAGAACCAGTGAGAAGGGTGAGGGATGAGTCAGGGAAGAGCAGCCAAAGACTAATAGGAGGATGCCCTGGGGGAGATGCAACTCTCATATGGCTGTGGTTGCAACTTCATGGTGGGATTCAGCAGCATCCTTGCACTGCCTGGTGCTAACATGGGAGCAAGATAGGTCAGGAAGTGACTGTGTGCCTTCTTCCATCTTTATTGCTGCTGGGCAGAGGGGATTGCATGAATGGTAGCTCCCCTGGATAAAGACAGCAGATGTGCAGGAAACCCCATCAGAGCCAGGAGAGCAAGGAGACCCTTGAAGGCAGTGAGGCGACAGGTTTTGAGGTTTTTTAATCCATCATTTTGCATGTGTATAAGGTGTTAATGTTTACACAAGTCTGTTTTCTAAAGTATCAAAATTTAAAGTTCTGTGCAAATGCCCAGTGGATGAAGGGGAGCATGCAATATATACAACATGGTGCCTGCAAAAGCTCTGCGGTCCAGGAGATCTTGCTTCTGCGATTGTAATGTTTCATCCCATTCCCCTTCCATTGTCCTTCCTGTTCTTGCTTTTTTTTCTTCTTAATAATAGCTAAATTATGTGTATGGTAGAGGAGAGTTTTTAAGAAGCATCTGTGGGATTTGGAAGCACAAGTCCAATTGAAAATCAGTGGGCCTTGGGCCCCGAATCCCGTTAGGGAAATTGCAAGTAGTTTGATGAGCTAAAACTGGGACAGCAGCAATACAGCCGCTAGAGAGATTGGATTCGTTGCTGCTCTGGGTTTTTGTGTTTTGTGTGATTTGAAGTAAAGAGCAGGCTTCTGCCGTACCAGAGACAAAAACGCTCTTCTGGGTTTTTTTCTAGGCGATGTGGCTATAGCAAGGCTAAACAAGATCCAGAAGAAGAAAAGATGCATTTTCATAACGGCCACAGTGAGTAAAGATCGAACATGTATATATGTGGTTTTGACTGTCTGTGGTAATGAGAAATACAAGTGACAAGGTTGTTTTTTTTTTTTTTTTAAAATCTGGTTTTGCTGGTAATTCACAGAAGAATTCAGTTTGGTTTGTTATTCAGTAAGTCCACACATGCCCCTGCTCTAAGCCCCATGGAGAACTGACCATTTGAACAGTCCCAGCTATTCACACCTGTGCGTTTGCAGCAGATCTCTCTAGCGAGCCATTTTCTTCCATTCCTCTGTCTTTGCTGTGTGACCCAAGATGCTGTTAATTTTGCCTGGCCGGCACATAGCAACTCTATATTTTTGTGGTCTGGACATGTCAGTCCAGAATACCTGTTTGAAACCCTTGCTCCACCCTATCCAGGAGTGAGGACCAGTGCCACAGCTACTCTTTGCCTTGGATGCCTCTGTAGAGGCATGAGGAATAACACGTACTTCTTGCTCCTAGGAAGCTTTCAGAAATGCTGTATTAATGCCCTTATATACAAAAAACCTCTGCAGTGATGCTAGAAAGTACATCTCATGGTTATTATCAGTCCTTCTGTACATCCAAAGCCAGTGTTTGAAAAGCCTTCCTTCGTCAAGTGCTGTGGGATCTGGGGATGGGTAACAGCAAGGTGCCTTTTGGAGTGGAAAAGGCAAACGCATCTAGAGTGAAAGTCAAATTTCCATTAGTGCTATGTAATGAAGGCAGCAAGAACCAAATCAATTAAGAGCCACACTGTAACATAGCTGTCTTATTAGACTGATGAGCAGTTCTTCATGTGAGTAGCCTTAATGATTGTCAAAACAAACTTCTAATATGGATAATGAAAATACTTTTTCCCCTCTCAAGTCCTGGAGAAAAAGCCTGCTATTGATTTTATTTATACTGGTACAACCCACAGGCTTTGTACTGCAAATATTCCATTCATTTAAATCTCAGTAACTCCATCTGAAATAACGTGGCCGATTGATTAGCTAATATGTGACTGGTAGGGCATAATTTATTGCAGTTTTCCATCAACCCCCATCCATCCAACTTGCTTTGCAAGCTGTTCCCTTAACATTTTGCTTTTTGTACTTTTCCTGCTGGCGTACCCATTCCAGATCCAGAAAGGGATCCTTTTGCACCAGACCTCAGACCAGCCCATTATGCAGCACCCAGAAGGATTTTTAGCTGTGCATTGTTCCAGCTGAGCACTATCATGTGCTTTTCTAAATAGGATGAAGTTGCACGTGTCGCATATAAACTAAATGTCATTTTCCGAGAATGCTATTCATTTTTCCCATAGAAATAGGTTTCCCTGCTGCAATGTTTTCCAGCAAAGCAGAGTGCAAGGGACAGGAGTGGGTATTGCCCATTGTGTGTCATGCCATGTGCCGGTAACGCTCTTAATTTGTGTTTGCAGTTAAGCTGCCTGGAGTAAGGACCTACATTGACCCCCACACCTATGAAGACCCTAACCAAGCTGTCCACGAGTTTGCTAAGGAAATTGAAGCTTCATGCATAACCATTGAAAGAGTTATCGGAGCTGGTATGGAAATGCATTTCGTGACCCTTAGCAGCGTGGAAGGTTGGCTTTCTTAACACGAGAGATCTGGGAAGGGCCATGAAATATTTGTGCTGTTAGGTACCTTGCAAGTGATGGGGAGCATGCTTCAGCTGAAGCTTGGGACAAACCTGCCATTGTCTGCAGTTTTGGAATCCAGGGACTGAACTGAAAACAGCAGAAAATGGTCACATTTGGACCAAGCTGAGTTATTCTGATGGATGCTGAGGGAAATGAGTCACTTAATTTTCTGGCTCTTTTCACCATTTTAACCTTTTTCTCCTCCCCCATTAAGGTCAGTGTCAAAGCAAAAATGAAGAATAAGAAGTCATCTGGGAGAGAAAAAAAGCACAAACCAAAGTCCAAAGCTTTTAACTTTCTTGGTTAAAAGAAGAAACTCCCATTTTCTTTCCAGTTAAGCTGTTTGTTTGGACTTGTGCCCAACCTTAGGAATATTTTCTGTCCTCTGAAATTGTGTTTTTGGAGGTAATTTACTGTTCACCAGAAAAAAAGAAAAAAAATCTATTTGGGTTACTTTTTAAAAAAGGTGGTCATAAAATTGGAAGGGTTTTATAGTCTATAAAAATATATGTTGCTGTGAAAGGCTAACAGTATTCCATCTATTTAACTTACCAAAGGAAGGTTAAGAAGCAAGTGGCTTGTGTTTTACAGCTATCTACACCAGGCGATGATATAGGATGTGACAGGACTCTTTCATCTAGTAGACAAAAACATGAAATGAGGAAAAATCCCAATGGAATATAGAGCATAGCTCTTTAAATATAGGAAAATTACATTTTTCTTCCCAGTTTTCTTATGCTTATGAATTACTTTGCTTGTGGTACGCTGGCTATTTGAGGTGGTGATCACTGTGATGTTCATCTTTCCACATCTGTGAATGTGGGACAGCCCTGTGTGCTTTTGATCATCTGTCTATAGGGGCTGGGCTGCATACTGTAGACAGATGCATGCCGTGCGTTCCTTCGACATGCTGTGATCCCATTCCTTCTGATTTTTCTCTGAAGGTGAATTTGGGGAAGTCTGCAGCGGGCGGCTGAAGCTGCAGGGAAAGCGTGAGTTTCCGGTGGCTATCAAAACCCTGAAGGTGGGCTACACAGAGAAACAGAGGCGAGATTTCTTGGGAGAAGCAAGCATCATGGGTCAGTTTGACCACCCCAACATCATCCACCTGGAAGGCGTTGTCACAAAAAGTAGGTACAAGTTGCTGTGGACTGCTGTCCTTGAACTCTGGCTGATGGAAGAGTTGGTTGGGGCAGGAAGACTTGGGTAACTCGTGTTTTGACTGCGCCTTTCATAATTTCTCAAAAAACAGTGAATTCCCCTTGCCCGAAATGTCACACTTTGTAGGTCCAGCCAGGAACAGGTTCCCCAACATTGTTTGTGCCCGAAGGATTTTGTCATTCTTCCAGCTAGAATGGATAGATAATGGCTAAAATGATAAAAAACGGACACTGCTTCTGCAAACCTTGCCTCACCTAGACATAATATGCATGGGCTAAGAGAAAACCCCTCTTCAAAGGCCCAAAATTAAATGAGACAGAAATAGGAGATGATATGCCTGACCAGCCTCAGGCAGTGGGTAGGCGATGGAGAAGGCAGCAAGCCTGGGATGTCTGAATGCCGGTGGAGCGTGGTGCCTGACTTCTGCCTTGCAAGCAGTTCAGCAGCATCTACTGCATGCAAAACGCAAAAGCGTTTTGAACACAGTGACACCGAGCCGCCCGCTAAGTTTTTCGAGCAGCCTTGCTTCTATTCCTGCCTTTATTTGTTTATTTTTGAAACCACATGAGCCCCAGGGTGAGCAAAGATGTGCCAAGAAGTGGGAAGCAATTTCCCTGGCAGGGAAACGGGGAGGATTTTGCTACCAAGAGTCGAGGGCGGGGGGGAACACAACCCCTGATGATTTCCAGCCATCATGTTTTGAGAAAACACTGAAGCAAAGCCCACAGGAGGGTAATGCTGAGCCTTGTGATCACTCACATGGAATGTGAGTAAGGACAGAAGTTAGCTGAAGTTTCACTTTCCAGAAGCAGGGAAGAAGAGTGGGAATGTAGCTGAAGATGACAGGACTGTGTAAAACCACGATTAAGGCAAGCTCCCTCTGGGATCTGCTAGTGATGCCCGTGGTAATAGTTGATCCTGGTGCTGGCATATAGATTATGAGAGGGGATGAGGGCTTGGGGAAAATGTGAAATGGCTGGCAAAACGTCCCAGCATGAGAGTTACTGAGGTGTGACTGCTCAGTTAGCAAAATAACCTTCCATAACTTTCCCAGCCCCGTTCTCCAAATTACTGTATGCACTAAAAATAAAAGTAGAGGAAGGGACAGCACATCTGAATGTGCCCAGCCCAAGTGTCTCCGACTGTTGGTGCTGTGCTGAGGCTGTGGGAAAGGTGCAGAGGTGTTGTTACTCTTCCGTTTTAAAGCCTTGGACGATCTACATTATTTGCATCAAGGATTTTTTTTGTTGAAAACAACTACTCCTTTATTTTAAGATATATTTTAAGTGTTTTGGGAAGTTTTTGCTAGCTGAAGAAGTACCAGCCTCACAAGTGTGAATGGCTGTCTCCCCTATTGTCTTCATGATTGGTAATGTCAGAGCTTAGCTACTACCATTCAAATGTTGGCGTCTGGAGCCATGTGGCTGCTGTTAGTACCATTTGTCATTCATCAGAGGCAGCATCTCCAAAATTAGTTCTTTTTCAGAGCTGCAATAGAGAAAGTACAGAGGCGCTAGCTGTTTGTCCTGTTCGTATCCTTATAACCTACTCAAAATCAATGCTATTTTGCAATCAACAGCCTTTTCTTGCATTTTTCCTTGAAATTGCATTTCCAAAACTTTTAAGAAAAGAAAAAAAATAACCAAGATAGGTTTCTCCCAGAAATTGAATAAATATCAGAATCTCTCAGGGTCACCTTGTGTAGCCCTTAATACATAAAAGCTCCCATTTCTAGCCCTGCAGGGATGTGGGATATTGGGCAGGAAGCGAGTGACGATTATACATCCATAAAAGCTGCTACAGACTTGGGCTTGAGTCTTTCTGGCTGCCAGGGCCTCAGGGGGTGCGTGGGAATCCCACTTTTAGAGAGGATGTGCCTCCCTAGAGAGCTGCCTTTTCTATAAAGTGGTCGTCTGTTCCAAAGGCCATGGAAATGCTGGGAGCTTTGCTTCTAAATTGGACTTGGAGCAACTGGAGTTTAGGTGCCAGGGGATACGTGCACCCTCAGCTCCTCATTAGCTCAGTAAATGCTTGTTTACTGCACTCAAAATTTTTTCCATTGGGCATCTGGAGCATCTTCCCACCTTTTTTCTTTTCTTTTAAATGGACCAAAACAACCTTTATGAATCCCAAACTATGCTGCTATCTCAAAGTATTGTTTAACTTCTTTTTCCCTTCAGTAGATTCAGATCTTTAGGGTAAAATGTCTTTGCTGCATCATGATTTACTTTGGAAGTAAATTAAGTTAAATTGAATTAGGCCATTTTTAATTCTGAATGAGAATATCCGCACAGGGGCTTAATACCATTTAACTAATCTAGTTCAAATGCACACCTTAGTTAATTTGGATTAATCGTCTTCATTGTCCCCATGCAGACAAGCCCTTAGCTATTTCTGCTTTACAAAGGTAATGACGGTCCTGTTTTCATTCGCATCCCATTTGGTTGTGCTGAGGGTGTGCACATGCATTACTGCATTGATATTAATGACATCTACATGCATTTTATGGCCCCGTAATGCCAGTGGGAGGGAGCCCTGCTGACACGGAGGATCAGCCCAGCGCTTTAGAAGGGCCTATGTTTACTTCTAATTTACCTTGTTGAAAGTTACTCTATTTGTGTCTTTATTTCCATGCTCTTGGATATGGGGCTAATTTATTCCGTGATTACTGTCAACCTGCAGCAGTCAGATAATGAAACATAAGTGCCAGAAATCTTATTTTCTTTTCTCTGATGGCAACCAAAGGCGGGAGTCTGAAGGAGGTCCCCCAGGGTGGTGGCGTAACGAGACGCCAGTCTCACTGCAACGCTGCCTTGAAGTGTCAGAGATAAGGGACCCCATGCTACAGTCAGGGGTTTAGTATTTAAAAACAAAAAACTTTAAAAAAATTTAGATATACCTGGGATTTTCCTTCCCTGCATAGCCACTGACGTGTTTGCTACCTAATAGCAATGTCGCCCGAGATGTCTCCTCCCTCTTGCACGCAGCCCATGTTGTGCGTAGACAGACAGCTGTCATCCTTGAAGATGGGGCCCATTATTTTGTTTGGGACTCAATGATATTTTTCATGGCCCTGAGGTGCATTTCTCATATCAAAAGTAATACTTTCGGCAAGCTTCTAGTTTACGGAGTAGCTGTGATATTAAGTTAAAAGAATTGAAGCAATGCAGGTCCCTCATGCTACAAAGGTAGTATCTGCACAACAATGAGTGTTTTGATTGACAAGCTCAAAATTACCTTTATTATGTAGATAATGAAGCAGTAAATTAGGCAAATAGTTAAGGTAACGGGAAAGTGGGAAGATTAAGATCAATCGGAATGGTAGAACATGGGCCGATTTTTAGGAGCATTTACCTTCATGCGCATGTTATGACATGCGGCAGCTCTCATTGATCATTTCTATGAAAGACATTTATAATGCACTTTACAAATAATTGACAGCTCCTCTTTTGTCTGTGCTTCATGCTAGCTAATGGAAATTGATTTAAATAAAAAATAATTTACATGTTCTTATAAGATTTCATTGAATTTACAAGAGCTGGAGCACACCACATTAATTATTGCTATGTCATTGTGGCAAGCTAGCGAGAAATTAGATATAAAAACTGAGCAAAAACTATATATAATTACCATTAAAATGACTCGGGCATGAAGATTAATCAAATGGATTTGGAAAAACATTATTATTCCTGTCAACAATAGGAGACCGGGTCTTTTGTTAAGAACTTTTATTTTGATTTCCACGCACACTCATTCCATACTTAACTTGCTTTTGTTCTGCAGCATAAATATTCCTTTTCTTACTTCCAGATGTGTTTACAAGGGTAGTCACATGGAATTACTTGAATTACAAGGGATGTAATCCCATCCTTTCCTGGCCTTGGTTTTGGTGGCTACCAAGCTCAGACAGATACTTCAGATCATCCTGGTTGCTCCTGTTGTTACTTCGGGTGTTGAAGCTATAGGGAAGACTCCAAAGAGGTCGCTGGGTACAATTTGGCCTCTGCAAGCTTTCAGCTTGTTCATGGAGATGAGGAGAAGGTTGTGCATAGGTTGCCTGGGTTCAGCTTGCAACCTCTTCCTCAAACATCATCTAAACACTCTAGGGCTTGGTACCCCACCCAAAATACAGGATTACTTTTTCATCCGCTCCTCCTCGATTCCCCTATTTCTATATATATTCTGGCAAAAACTATTGTCATCCTGCTGGGACAGCAGTGTCTCGGTGTAAATTTACTGTTGCATGGCTGTATGTTCACATTCAGATGCATTATGAAAAGACTTTATTATTGTTCATGTTCTTTAAATAAATTGCTAACAAACTCATGCACTTTTTTTCCCAGGCAAACCAGTAATGATAGTGACTGAATACATGGAGAACGGTTCTCTGGATACGTTTTTAAAGGTAATACTTAGATCGTCTTTCCAGGAGTACCTTGGTTAAAGTTTGGGTTCTTTGCAGATGGTTAATATCAGTGAAAATGTTTTCTAGGTGCTGGTCCAGCTGTTGATGCTGTTTGGAGGCAGGAGTAGCTCAGCTGTCTATTTGATCTATATTTATACAGTGTCATGACGGACCTGGTTCGTGCATTGATACAAACAGATAAGAATAAATTGGAGGATATTATGTTTATTTTAGAAGGCAGTCTGCTGCATGGGAATTATTAACCTATCCTGCAAAATTCAATGTGTTTCAAGAGCACATCCACACTGCATCATGGCAAACCCCAGACTTGTCAGAGTTTTTCCATGAAACGTAAGAGCTAGAGAAGGGAGGATAGGGGAAGTGGTTAGAAATGTGGTGTGGCAACATAGGGAAGAGCTTGTACCCCCAAATATTCACACATGGACCTCTGCAGGTAGGATTTCCATGCAACTTGGTGCCATTCAGTTGGCTGACTTGGAGACAGCCCACCCGGGAGCCTTTATACACATAACTACATGTGTTCACTCCTAGTTGCAGTCTCTTTATCAGTCACTAGTGGAAATAGCTCGCTCCTTGATCTCCAGTTAAAAGAACTACATTTCCTTAGCTTTGTCTCTAGAGATCCTAATCCAAACAGTGAAACTTTGAAAAGCTTTGTGGTCAGAGCATGAGAGTAATGAATTATTAATTTCCCTGTTTTTCTTCCCTGGAGACTTGCCTTTGCATTTTTATTCATGTGTGTGCAATGCTGAAGGTGCAGAGACTCTCAACTGATCAAATGTCTCCTTCCTTTTGCAGAAGAACGATGGGCAGTTCACGGTCATTCAGCTGGTCGGGATGCTGCGAGGCATTGCATCAGGAATGAAGTACTTGTCTGACATGGGTTATGTACACAGAGATCTGGCTGCCAGGAATATCCTAATCAACAGCAACTTAGTCTGCAAGGTGTCAGACTTCGGCCTCTCCAGAGTCCTAGAAGATGACCCCGAAGCAGCATACACTACCAGGGTGAGTTTTGAGGATACTGAACTTATTGAGCTCAAGAAAAATGTATTCCCTGACTCTTTTTGGTGTTCAGGCTCTCTAGCAAAGAGGTTTCTACAAATCCAGAGCCTCTAAACTGTGCATGAGGGTTTGGCCAGGTGTTACCAGTTAATTGTTATCAGGTTAATTTTGCAAATGCCTGTAACTTTGTAGTGGGGATGGCCAAATAAGGCAGAACTTAACCAATAACTTAAAAGTTCATGTTGGGCGCCTGAGTCAAACAACAAACTTTGCAAAGGTGCCATGCTCCCAGCTCTATTCTGTCCTCTGGTGAATACCAAAGGGAGGAAAGAGCAAGAGCAAGTGCTTTGCTTAGGCACCCATGCAGAGATGTAAGCCATGGTCTTCTGGACAATTTGATGCTTTTGAAACATTGGTAAGCGTGTAATGCCCATTGCAAATGACACACATTGCCCTCAACATCACCCTGTTGAGGGTAATTTCCCCTAACCTGAGAAAGAGCTGCTCCAGCCTCAGTGTTCTGTCCCTTTCCATCCTTGATCCATCCTTTCAGGGCATCAGCCCACCCATCTCAGTGTGAGGCTGCATGGCCCCAGTGCTGCAGAGAGGGGGTGGACAGGACTCATCCTCAGCAGCACAGGCTTGGAGCGAGCCTCCAATATTCATGGCAGTGATTGGCATGCCTGGACGTGTCCTATTAGCGTGTTTTTCCAAGGGTATTGTTTTATGGGTGGTGGAAGCTCTCTGGGTCACGTTCCCAGTTCCTGTGGAGATCTGGGAAAGGCCTTTCAGCTCTTGGCAGTTATGGCCCCACGACGGGGCTCAGTGCACGGCTGGACTGGAGCCTCCCTGCAGGCAGGAGGGCTCTTGGCCAGCCCTGCTGCGGCTGCAATGTGCTGCCATGTGCTAATTGGCACTGCTGAGAATCTGGCCCCTCACTTAAGGCGTGCGCTGATAAGCCTGTGAATAAATAATTATTGGAAGAAAGGACTTTTTAAAATCTGCTTTGAAAATGTGTTCCAAATTCTACCTTTTTCCAATTACAAACACTGTTAGGGGACATTCAGGGAGACCTTCCAATATTTAGCTCAACACTGAGAGAAAAGGGACTTCACAGTAAAACGTATTTTGATATAAATCAAGGGAGACAACTCTTTAAACCCAATGAGAAAAGTATTCCTTAATCCAAATTCCCCTTTCCCTCCCCTCTTCCTTCTCAGAGCTGGTCTGAAGCTTGATTTCTAAAATGGTAGAAAGGGGAAAAGGAAACAGCAAAGCACATTTGACAGCTGTGACATCATTTTCAGTCCCACAGCAGAGGCCAAGGAGGCTGGTCTTTGCACACACAGACTTCTGTGCCTGCTACACAGATCTCTCTGCAGGATCAGGACCGCATTAAAAAAAAAAAAAAAAAAAGAAAGAAAGAAAAAAGGGCATTACTTCCGCAGCAATTTGCATGAAGCCCTCGTTAGATCAAAGTCTTCCTTGGCTTCAGAGCTGTCTGTTCCTCCCCCGCTTGCTCTCAGAAACGGAGGAACTGTATTCCCCTACCAACCCATGCAACATAATTGAGATGTTGATCCTATACATGTCCCAGCATTCAAACAGCATTCAAACAACAAACCTTCAGGACAGCCAATTAGTAGGCAGTCTACAAATGCTTATGGGCTGAGATAATGTGGAAAGGGGCCCCATGCTGTCAAACAGATTTACTTTAAAATTCGATGTCTCTTTCCAGAGAGAAAATAACATCCCTCGGTGCTCTAAGAAGTGCTGTTTTGTCCTCTTTTGCATGTTCTCTGCCCTCCTCTGCAATCTGTTTTTTGGTTTTTTTTTCCTTTTCTTTTCCTTCTAGGGCGGGAAGATCCCCATCCGATGGACAGCACCCGAAGCAATCGCCTTCCGCAAATTCACATCGGCCAGCGATGTCTGGAGCTACGGCATTGTGATGTGGGAGGTCATGTCCTACGGCGAGAGGCCTTACTGGGAAATGACAAACCAAGATGTAAGCACATGCGAGAGCTGCCGCGTGATGGGACTTTGAGAGCTCGGCGTTCATTCTGCCATCAGAGGGGCAGGATCGGGACAAGAGGAGGAGAGCCACTGTAAAAATGGCTTTGCTCCCCCATGCCAGACAAAAATGATCCTCCCGTTCGATGTTCTTTTTTTGCAGCAGCAGCCCAGAATAGGCTGTGCGCAGAGGGAAATGTGTCTGCACAGAGGCAAGCCTGCTTCCCACAGCAGACCGCTGGAGCTTCACTAATGCTGTTAGAGCTGGAGCCTGTCCCTCCTCTGCTTAATGACAAAGGTCTGCCAGGGGATAGATGCTGATAAACTGGCAGCATTTCAATTGTGTGTTCAAACCCCTGCTGCCACGTAAAGCAGGAACTCAAGAGAGTCATGGTAAGGGCTTTGTTTCCCTGCACAAAAGCTGGGTGATTAGATCTAGTGACAGCAGTCCAGAGAGCTGCATCTCAGTTGCCCTTGCATTGCTGATCTCGAGAGCAGTTTTGCTCCTATTGTGAACGTCTTGTAAGTCTGTGCTAACGCAAACTCTCATGGTTCATTTGTACAGCACCCTTTGAGTTGTGTCCCCTTGCTCCTGGGGCCCAGTGCCCCCCTGAGCTTCTGACCTCAAGGCCACCCTCTGAAGCATCTCCAAACAGGGACATGCCTGGGGACACTGTCCCTCTCCTGACTGCAGCTCTGATCCCAGTTTGTGTAAGGATCTCTTGATCCTTACTCCTACCCTGAGCTCACCATAACATGTGTCTTTATCTAAAGCTAAAAAAAATTAAGCCTGGGGTTGCCAGATTTTCTAGGCCCCTCCTTCCTCTTTACAACTTTGAGAACCATTACATGTGGAGGTCTCTGAGGATGCCAGTTAGTGCATGAGGTTGGGGTCACCATGAGGCACATGGGGACCCCAAAGCAGCTCTATGATGCAGGGGAAAACACACCACTCTGTGTGTGACAAACTGAGTCATTCCTCTTCCCTCCTACTTCATCTCTGCAGCCCTGCCACCTGCAGGGATGCTGCTGCTGGCTGGGCAAAGCAAGCAGGTCCTTGCTCCGCCATGGGTTTCCTCTGGTCACAACACCTGATGTTTCATCCTTTTTTCTTTTTTGAGCAGCGTCCCTGTCCCTGTGACTTTCTGCCGTTTTGCTGGCAGCAAAGGCTCTGGCTGAGCCTTCTGTTTCTCCTGTGTTTTGTCTGCGGGCCTTTGCCATCAGTGGATGTTACTACCTGTCATGCCGAGCTGCTGTCTCATCTCGCTTCGAGTCCAGGCGTGGAAATGAGCAGTACCTTTGAAATGGTCACGCCGTGCTTCTTGCCAGGGAGACGAGCACGTTGTTTGGCATGAATGCCCCACCGCTTCTGCATTGCTGAGGCTGTCACATTTGCAGGGAGTTTGGTAAAGCAGGGATTTTTCTTAGTCAAATACAGAGACTTTCTTCCGTAGCCTGTGCAGAGAATGCAGGAATTGAGAGCCAATCTTTTTTGGGCACACTGAGCACTGTAACTATCTTTAATGCTGATGCACTGGCATAGCACAGATGTTGTTCAGTAAATGCTAGGCTAAGATTCAGGCTGGTGCCAGTGAAATAACGCTCTGTGGCCAGGGGAGTCCCTCGTCTGGATTGTAACGCTATGAACATCCACACTTTGCAGAACTGTTCCAAAAAGTGCAAATGCCTCCATGCACTGTGGGGCACAGGATGAATTTCATACTTGCCTGACAAGCAGAAAGCAGAGGACTGGTGAGATGTTTATGAGCATCAGTTCCTGCTCAGGCTTTGCTTGGGTTACCTCTCTGCCTATGTGCAGGTGGCAAGTGCCTGGATGTTGGTAGCCTAGGAAACTTAATTCAGTGCTGTGGCATGTTTCTCATGCGATTTATGCCTTTCTCCTTCATCTTCTGAAGGCCTCCTCTTCTTTCCTTCCCTGCTTGTGTTGGCAGAAGAATCGGTGGTGTTAGATACAGCATTGGCTTTCATGTGGAGGACCGGGGGGCTCTGCTCTTTCGGACTCTGTTGCACAAGAGTTTCTTGTTGCATGGCTTGTAATTGAAGCACATCGTTTGCGAGCGCAGTCAGTGATGAGCAAAACGATTGTCACCATGTTGGCAGCTGGATTGCTTTAAAGGAGGTGCAGTGCTGTAGGGCAGGCAGTGTTGTAACTGCAAAGGCTACAAGCCACGTTTTAAAGTCGTGCTAGTTTCTGGATGGCCTTCTAAAAATACGCTTTGACTCGACCACAAGATAAGGCTTTGATGCAGGAATTGTTGAGAGGAATTTTGTGGCCTGTGTTACACAGGTTGCTAAGCTAAATGATCACAGTAGTTGCTTTTTAGTCTTCAGGCTTTAGAGCTAAAAGTGTTGCTTTAGTTTACTGGAATAGACTATCCCAAATTGTCCTCTCCCAAACATCCAGTTCAGCCACCCCAATCCATAAGTGAGTAGTGCTTGTTCAGAAGAGGAACAGGGACAAAAGTGCCTCCTTACAGGTGCAAATTTTAGCTCTTCAAGTCTTACAAAGCAGTACGCCACCAATGAATGGAACAGGGAATGTGCCATTTTCTTATTTTCTAAGTATTGTGGTGGCTACAAGTGACTTGGGCTTTGTTATTTCTTTCTTTTGCTCCTCTTATTGCCAGACCCCCAAGGCACCTTCAGATGCAAGAGTGTCTTTCAGCATCCTAGCTCCTCACGGTATTTTGATACCACTTACATTGTATTGCCAGAACGAACAACATCCTGTAAATTGAGTTAACGCTATTGATTGTGATGTTACTGCCAGGAATATCAAACATGCATAACCCCATTGCAGATGTAGTTCAGATATTCTGAGCTGGTGCCAGATGGTCTGCTCCCTGTCTTGCTACTATTTTCTTTCTGCTACAGCTGGAGGATGATCCATTATTGTTATAAATACAGATGCGGACACGGCAAATAACCTTCTCGTGGCTGTGCCACACTGAGGCTTTTTTTATAGGGCAGCTGCAAATTTGGTATCAGGGACCAGCTGAAAAGCATGACGTGAAGAACAGATAGTGCAAGTAGCATCATGTGGTGGGGCTGGTTTTTGATGCTGCGAGCAAAAGCCAGACCGTAGAAGAGATTGCTTTGCAAGTGCAGGTTGGGTGGAGAGCAGTGCAACTGCTCCACCAGCAGATGAAATCTTAGATGGGTGCAAAAGGACTGCAGGTCTTGTGGGCCAGATCTTCAGACATGCTCGCTACCCTTGGAAAAGATTACAAAGCCTCACCTAACTTCTTCTCTACTACGAACATCCTTAGCAAGTTTGAGGTTCCCGCTACTGCTGCTCAGCCAGCCTGGCTTATTCCTGGGACTCTTCCACTTGGCAAAAATCCCCGTGGTGGAGGATGATTTGAAAGTGATCCATGCAGTCCTGAATTTCGGAGCCTTCTGAAATGCAATGCCAGCCTGACACAGCTTTTCCTGTACTGCTTGCATAGGGACTGAAGATCAAGAAAACAACTTCCATAACCACAGAGCCTTCTTTTTAAACACAGGATGTTTTCATATTGTGAGACGGTGCCTAGAATGAATGGCATCTGAGGCAGTCCTTGGAGTCCAACGGTGAAGCACTGTGGTTTTCCACGTAGTAAATGGCTGCTTCCAGCTCCTTTTGGTCAAAGAGTCTTGGGAGTAGAGGGTGTGAAGATGGGCCACCAGGGCTCTCTTGGCATGGTCGCAGACCCTTGTGGCTTGAAACGCGAGCTGCATTCTCCTGAAAATTGTAATGGTTCAAAATGGGAACTGCTGGGCTTGGAGCCCTGCTGTAAATCTGCCCCAAACTGGTGAAAGCAAGTTGCTGTCTTCAATTCTGCCCTCATTTATTCATTTCTGCCTTTCAAGAGGGCAGGCAGCACATGTGCATACCACTTGTTTTAGATATAGAACCATAGATGGTTTGTATTTGAAATCAGTGCAACAACCCTCCCCTGATTTTAATTTACATACTCTTGGGCTGACATTTTAAATTCCTGGCAAAAATGTGGCCACACTAAGAAGTGACTAGACCCAGACAGTACTGAATGATATATGAGATGGTTGTTCTGCTTCTGCCTTGAATCCATCCATCAATTAGCATTCAAAGTCTCTTTTGAAATACAGTCAGACTTTTATTACTGTAATACAAATTTGTGGTCTAGCACATGCCTTTTCATTTAAAAAGAAGCCAACATCTGAATAAACAAAATCACTGCACTCCAAGAACATGCCAGAAAGCCCCGTAGGCTGCTTTTCGTGGACTTAGGGTAGGGTCCGGGAGTTTCCTGGTATATAACCTACAGACCTCAGCTGAGCTTTGAACAAGTGCAACCTAGCAATCTGGCCCTCTGGTTGCAGCAGTGCCTTGGCTTTCTAGATTCCTTTTGCAGTAACCAAAAATTAAGTTATTCAACCCATCCCATAGAAAATATGAAAGATAGTGGGGTTTACTGGGTTTGCCTCTTGTGTGCAGAATTGGGGGGCAGTGCAATTTTACGTGAGCAAGTTGCTGGTCCCAAAGTTCTCTGTTTAAGTCAATTTACATTTGGGAAAAGGGCGAAAGGAAGAAAAGCAACCCATCAGCCTCGTGTTTTGTGTCCTGTAGGTGATTAAAGCCGTGGAGGAAGGCTATCGGCTGCCAAGTCCCATGGACTGCCCTGCTGCTCTCTATCAGCTAATGCTCGACTGCTGGCAGAAAGACCGCAACAGCAGGCCCAAGTTTGACGAAATTGTCAGCATGTTGGACAAGCTCATCCGTAACCCAAGCAGCTTGAAGACATTGGTTAATGCATCGAGCAGGTACAAACTCGGGCCAGAGCCATTTCTCAGAGTGAGATCCTTGTCTGAATACCCACCCCTGGGGTTGAATTACCACTTATTATTTAGCCTGCATGCGTCTGTGGGTGGATGTTTCTCCAGCTTCATTATGTCCAGGGGAGTTTTCCCAAATCAACTTTTTCTGTTGAAATTGGCAGGCAGGTGAACAATTCAGTTACTCTATAAATGCAGTGCTGCTGCCACAGAGAAAATTACTGTGGCCTGTCTTTCAGAAACGGGAGTTTCAGTGGTATTTATAGGTCTATGATAAAGCTACCTGTGCTCTACTCCAAGGTTAGAGAGGGCAAGACTTGAGTGCATGAAGTAGATAGTAAATGCTGCTCAAATTACCTGCCTGTTGACTTTATCTTGGTAATACAAATGAAGAGCATCTCTTGGGGAAACTCAGGATGTACAAAGCTCATGGATGTCCAAGTGCATCGTCCCACAACTACTCCCAGGCGTGCTAGCCACCACCACCAGTTCTGACAGTCTTGGTAATCGCAAGAGGATCTCTGTGGTTCCCAAGGAGCTGTACACAAACCATTTGCTGAAACAGCATTAAGTGAATAGAGCAGCTGGTGTGCAATTAAACATGAATCTGAATAGCTACACAGCTACAAGTAAGGTAAATATGGTCAAGAAATAAAGCTGCACTTGGGGAAAAAAAGATTAATATTTTTTAGTGAGTTTTAGTATTGGGGTCTCCACCATACTGGAGTCTTGGAGAGGCTTTTTCTTTTTTCACTGTAAGCATACAAGTATTACTTCTGAGCCATCTGTTTTGCTAATCACTCAGTCCCTTGCAAGGTCATGAAGGAGTGATGAATATAAATCATTGCTGCTTCACTGATGGCAGTGGAGTTCCCCTGATTAACACTGGCAGAGGCCCTTCAGAAAAGCTTATTCTCAGAGGAGGAGAAAAAAGACACGTCATTTTCCCTGGACAGGAATGAGAGGGATGTAAAATGAGGTTAGACTGGTGGTGTGGACTAAAGCAGATGTACTGTTGTGAGTTTAGACCCATCCGCACCTTCCAAATGAGTCTTGCACAGCTGCATGTGGCCCATCTTGCCTGTTGCAGCTCGACCTCACATCCCCATGCTGGCATGTCCACACGCATGGCATGTCATGCACTGGAAGAGAAGAAACATGAAATCTCTGTTAATTTTTAAATACAAGGTAGATCTGATTCCTTGGGCTATTTTACATACATCATTTACCATCTGAAAAAGAAATTACTCTTATTAGCAATTAGATGTAATGTCAGTCCCAGCAAACCTGCAGGAAGAGGTTTATGATAGCATAAAATAGGTGATGTTTCTCTTTTAGTTTCAGTTCAGAACAGTCATTTTCTAGGCCTGTTATGCAGTGGTTCATGCACTGTTTTATACCAAACTGTTATGCCAGAAAAGAGGAAAATAGGCAGCAAACCATTTCCTTGAGCTGCTAAGCACTTTGCTGATGTTTTATTCCATGAACAGGTCCATGCAATTCCAAACCTCTCCTTTTCAGAGCTGCTGTGGGTATTTTTGATGTGGATGGAGCACCTGAACAGCCAGGCCTTGGGGCTGTGCTTCTATAAGCATAGATTGCTGTGCCCAGACTATAGTAATTCCAAATGAATTATAATTTCAACATACAGCAGCTGTAAAGGATTTTTTTATATATGTAATGTATTCTTTATGGAAATTCTCATTAATGCAAATAAGGGAGGAAGTCACTCTCTACATTACAGCGTGTGCATATCAGTAGGTACCTCCTGACATTAGTGATGAAAATCCGCTTCTCGTTATGATTACTTAGGAGTTTTGAATTCCTCATGTGTATAAAATGTTATGGGAAGCCATTATGTTCTTGGTACTGCGAGTATTCACATTTTATTGGACCCTTCAGCATTGCTATTAAATAAACAAATAATACTAATGTGCTCATAAAATATATGAAGATTCCTGAAGAGCTATAATAATATAATATCCCAGCTCTCCTTCCAGTTGAAAGTCTTTTAAGTGTAATTCTCACCATCAGAGGCTGACCCAGAAAGCGTTTTTTTACCTGTGGGTAATAATCTTTATGCAAGGCTTATGTTAGCTGTATGTCCTGCTTTACAAAGCAGGGGACAAATCTAGTTTCTTTCCTGGTTGACCTTGGACAAGCCCCCTTTGCTCTCTGCGCATCATTAGGAAGGTGGTGGACCTGTACGTGGCACGGGTCACTTGTGCCAGGTACTGTATCGGTGTTTCTGCCGTGGTGAAGGGTTATTATTTGCCTGAATTGCTTCTTCCGTGCATGGCATAACTGAGCAGGTAGCAATTGCTGCGGCGAGATCTTGAGCAAGGGTGTGGGAGCAGGAGTCTACCTCTGGTTTCAGGGCTGGAGCATGGTTGGAGCATTGCTGCTCTCTGCAGGGCTCGCTGGATGCTGTCCGCATCTGAAATCCCCACCCAACTCTGCTGGAGCAGTCCTTGAAGTGTTAACAGCAGCCTGCCATTGATGGCCGCTGCTGGGAAATGTAATTTGGGTTTGGCTTCCAGGCTCTGGGCTGTCTTAAGTTAATTATGAGCTTTAAAGGAGAAGGAGGAAAACAAAACGGGAGGAGCAAAACCAAAGGCTTTGAAGTAAGAGTGACTGGGGGAGCCTGATAGAAGAGGAGCCTGCTTGTGGGTGAGAGGTAACAGGGATGGACACTGGTCCTCTCCTCTTTCTGCTTGCAGTGAGGACCAGAAATGGCAGGAACTAACTCAGAAGTGGGTGGAGTTACAGGTGGAGTGGTATGTTTCATACGCTGCGCATCAAGCCTGCTGGGTGGATTTAGGCTGCAGCAATCACTGAAAAAGCAATGTATGGTCTTTACCATACGAGCAACTGAGTCATGTTGGGTACACCTTGATACTGATTCTGTTTGCTTCTCTGTTTTTGCTTGGCTTTAGAGTATCAAATCTGTTGGTAGAGCACAGTCCAGTCGGGAGCGGTGCCTACAGGTCGGTGGGTGAGTGGCTGGAAGCCATCAAAATGGGCCGATACACGGAGATCTTCATGGAGAATGGATACAGTTCAATGGATGCTGTGGCTCAGGTGACCCTAGAGTGAGTAGTGCCCAGGTCATTTTCACCTCATTTGTTGGAATTGCAGAGTGGGGGGGAAGACAAACAATTCGAAAATATGTAGGTATGAGGCTGCAGAAAGGAAAACCATTACCCTTTGTTTGCAGTCAGCAGTTTCTCTTTTAGCATCTGTATTGATGATAACAAGTGCAGGCAAGACTAAAACTTACGGTCACTACATTGGCAGCTGGTACTTTGGCTCCTTTACTCACAGGCATTAATGCTTGAGTTTGAATAATTGCCAGGCTGTCCTCTTGGCACAATAGCAATTGATTATTTGGGGTAACCAACAAATAAAAAAACCCACCCTACTAGTAAATGTATAAGAGCTAGAGTCCCCACTGAGGTATTCCTTCTGATTCTCTCCCTGCTCCCATTGTGGGGGTGTGAGGGAGCGGCTGTGCGGTGCTTAGTTGCCAGCTGGGGTTAAACCACGCAGGTATACTGGCTTTACACCGGGGTTAGCTGGTTTCATGGTTGATCTGGACATAACCAAGTGGACAGTCAAGCCCAGTAAGGTGAGGAAATAGTATTCAACATTAACAGAAATAAGCATAGATACAGCCCATGCCAACAGAAGAGCATCAGCAAACCCACAGCTCTAGGGGACAGGCTCCCTGGCTGAGATTCTTCCTTCTGAATGTGCCCTTGGTTTTTGCATGTGGGTATGACTGCAGTTGGGGTGACAGCACTCAAATGACTTGGTAAATGCCTCGGGGCTGCTGATTTGTTATGCTCCACCTTTAATTGCCTGCCTTGCTTGTGTTTACATCTGTACTTTCCTCCTGCTGCTTACTCAAACTTGCCCCAAAGCCTGCCTTTCTATCTGGGTTCATTTGAGCTTAGTTTACTGCAGGCGTTAAGGCAGAATGGGAAGGATTGTGCTCCGTGCTGCTTTGGAGAAGGTTGTGGCTCTTCCAACCACATGCAGATTGCCAGTGCTCATACAGAATTGCTGCCGAGGATTAGGAATAAAACAAGAAAAATCCCCACACCCCACAGAACCGCAGCATTTCTCCTGTCTGCCACAGGGCTTGCTGTGGAACTCACTGTACAGGATAGGAGGTGCTTTGCATGTGATGCAGATTGGTTACGTCTCCAGAGTTCACTTTTGCGTTACATGCATGGAGGGAGTGCAGGAGCGTATCTGCTCTCACTCAGATTTTATTTGCTCCGCTCACATCACCAATATTTGTCTCTTACACCTGGACTTATCCTGTCTTTCAGGCATTCACATGAAAACCCTGAGCTAGGGATTAAATCCTCTCTACTGACTGTCTAGGGAGTCAGGGTGCATGGATTTCTACCTAGATCCCTTTTTTGGGTGCCTGAGACTCTTACATGCAGTTTCCCAGCCTAGTCCTGCAATTACGTGCCATGTTACTTTGGCTTTTGAGGACTCCACAGTTCCTTACCGTGGAGCATCTGGCAGTGCCCAGAAACACCAGGCTTCAGGGCTCCATTTATACTGGTGGAGGTCCATCCCCAGGGTGGTCAGAGTTCACGTGGCAAAAAGAGCTAGCCAGAGGGTGAGTGGGAAGAGGGAGGGGTAGGATGAGTCAGTAATTCAAGAGAAAAGGAACATGTTGGAGCATTCCCCTGTACTGTGCCACCTCAGTCTTGTAACCAGAGCAAGTTCTGGTAGAAAATGCAGATTGTCTAAAATATATCACAGACTTGTTGCTGTTTGGCTGAATTAGTCATATCAAAGAAGAAAATTAGGTTTCACAAAAGCTTCCAGTTTGTTCCTCTTTAGAATTTTATGCAATTTCAGGAGCTCTAAAAGACATGCTCAGAAGTTAAATGCTTTGGTTTGAGTCAGAGAAAATGTTGAATTTGAGCCCAAATTAATGGTTGTTTGTGACAGTAAATTAGAAGTTCACTTACTCATGTAGCTTTAAACAGTCTTAGCATCCCTCTGTGCTGACACAGTCTTAGCATCCCATCCCACTGACAAAACTGTTCCTAATCTCCCATTTTCTGGAGTGCAGCATTTCAGATTGTGAAATTATCTCCTTAATTTGACTTAAAAATTTAAATATTTCCCTATATTTACTCTTTGGTATTCCAGAAATTTCAAAAGTATCCCCCAAAATCTTTTCATGCTACCCAAAAAGGACTTCCGAATGGTTTTTCTGATTGGCAGTGAGCCAAGGAATCCATTATCTGTACAGTTCTAACAAGAAAGGCAAGTCGGTTTAAAAGTCTTTAAAAAAGATTATAGCTGCCAGAGATGCTCTGACCCTCACCAGCTGCAAACCACCTCTGAGGCCTCCTCCACCAGGTCCCAGTATGTTCTCTATAGCACAAATGTCATCCTACTCTGGTCCTTTATTGGCCCCAGTGGAGACAACATGTCTGAGCTGCTCAGCTTCAGCTTTCCTCCAGGCTTTTACAGCAGCAGAGCAGTGCAGAGGAGCTGATGCCTGGGAGCCTCGGGAGCTTCTGGGTTTTGAAGGTTTTTTTAAGCTGAAAGGAGACATTTCATGAATCCATCTTTCATTTCAGTTGAAACTGAAAAAAGGTTGAAACTAACTCCAACTAGTTAGTTATCCATGCCAGCAAATAAATTCCCCCCCTGCCCCACCTGCGTTGGACAGAGATGCTTGCATGAGTCAGGCTTGGTTCTTGAATAGCTCAGCCCGTGCACCTTTGCGTTGCAGCGGTGGCTTAGCAAGAAGGCTTGACCCAACTCAGGTCTACTTTTGGGAAAACTGTGGAAGGTTCATTAAAAAGCCAGCGAGCCATCCAAATCAAGACTTCTCTCATCCCTCTCAGATATAGTAAAAAAGACAAAAAAATCAGATTCTCAGCTGTTAAAAAAGGAGAAACCATCATAGTGGCTTAAGTGGAAAGGTGCCCCGTGCTGAAGACCTGAACTACGTGCTCAGGCTGATGTAAACTGGCAGATTGCCCTTAAAATCAACAAAGAAAGGGAGAGAAATGGCTCCTGGGTGGGCTCAGCTGAGACTCACATGAGTTCTCCAGAAAATAAACACTGGAACAAGCAAAGCTCTTTAAAGGTTAATATATTGGGGGACTTAGTTTTCTGGAGGTTTTAATTTTTTTTCTCCCCATAAAAGGGAACAGCAAAACATTTTGTACTCTGCAAAGGAGAATTCAGGTTAAATGTTCCTTGTCATTTTTAATAGAGGCAACTGTTCAGTATATTCCAGAGCTGGGACTTGGGGGGATCAGGTGAAAAGATGATCTGAACATCTGAAAGTAGCTTGCTTTCCCCAAATGACATCAGTAAAACATTCTTTACCATTTAAGAGGTTGCTGTCAAATATCATCCAAAATGATCTTCCCCAAATTCAATCTGCATAGGAGACAGATGTGGAAATTAGATGGAGAAAGGAGTTGTTGCCAGAAAAGGCAGAAAAAAACATGTGATGAATGTAAAGAATTCCTAAAATCTACTGAAAAAAAAATTACTAGCTCTGTAGGAGGGGCTGGCCATAACACTGATGGGACTGGTGACTGTGGGTGCCCAGCTTGTGGCCTCTTTACAGGGCCTGGTTGAGATAGTACATGTTCAGCATTTTTTTTAAATCCCCCCACCCCAACATGCAAAGCAAAATCCCGATTACTGCCCTGCTTCTTTCAAACTGATGTCTTGATGCATTTATTCCAGAAAATAGTATTAGTGACAAATTTCTGAAAGCAAAAGATTAAAAAGCTAAAACCGGTGAGTATCGCCCCAAGTCCTGAGCTCTGCCTGCGTAAGCAAAGACCTGAAAATGTATGTGTTCAAAGAGTGATTTCTACATTTAGCTCTAATTCTTGCAAAGGGACGAATCACCTTGTGAAAAGTGGAGCCTCACCCTCCACCCCCTCTTTCCAACTGGATATCAGACTTGAAGGCAACCTTTCCAGTGGACCAGACCTGCTCTTTAAACTTGTGGACCACCTAGTGACTTTGAGTGTGTCTGGAGCTCTTTCAATCCACTGCAAGAATAACTTTACCAGGACAATACTCAAGAATAGATAGATCCATGACATGAGTTTCAGTATGACACTTGACTGGACCAATTACTAACCATGTGGACTACATACTTCCACCTTTTGAAAGATCTGTATGCAGTGAATCTCAGGACACCCTGTTGTTTGTTATTAGATGAAGAGCTCTGAATATTTGTAAAAATATGTGCTGTGTTGCTTTGCATTGTATATTTTTTTCTTCTAAAATAAAATAAATTATTTATTAAAAGTTATACTGGATGAAGAGAGTTTAAGAGTTCACCTGCTCTAGATGCTTGTTCTTAACCTGAAATCTCAGTCCTGAGATTGTGATACTGCTTCTGAACAAACCAATTCTCATCTCGTAATCAAGTAGGATGGGAATAATGAATAAGAGCAGATGAACTCTTAAAATTTTTTTTTAAGTCCTTATTTCATGCAAACGTCCCTAGCAAGTGGATTCCTCTCTCTTTAGCGTCTTCTGAAGGTCTTTGAGGTTCTTCTTCTTTCCCCTCATTCAAACTGACAACTAACTCTGTGTAGAAGAGTGGTGAAATCTGGCCTGGATGGGAGATGAAATACAAAATATCTGTAGTAGGTTGACGGCTGCTGGCCACAGAGATCTTTCAGGAACCTGGCCCTTTTGCTTGCATGACCAACCAGCTGATGAGGGGGGTTGTATTTTATGTGGCAATCCAGTCCTAGTCTACACTGTGTTTGACAAACTGGTCCATGGTGTACAAGTAGTTCTGTTTGTAAATAAAATGTTTTAAATATATTTCTTACAACATGGAGACCGTGAATTCAACCCTTGCAAATGGAGGATATTGCAGGGAAGGGGATACAGTGTTGTCCCTGGCATGTTGCAGCTGGGCTTTCGTGCAAGGCAGCAGTAAGAAAGCAGCATGCATGCGGCTGTATACAGGCTGTTTGGGATGAGCCGGCACCAATTTTCCCCTTTATTTCCTTGGATTTTTGGTCAATTTAGGTGGGCCTCTTAGTACTGTCTTGGCAAGTGATCGAATTCCTGCCTGTTTCCATTTTCAGCCTTATGTGAATGAAAGAGAAGTGAAAAGGGAAGACTTGTCCCTGAAACAAGAATAAAAGTTGTCTCATTGCTGGGGGGGTCAAGTATTTTGAAGCAGGGAGACCCCACAGCACATGGGTGCGTGTATCTCCACAGCTTTGGCGAGTGCCTGTGCCACTGCCGCAGCAGCGCACACAAAACCCAACACTGGTGATCGGGTCACTTCCACGGCAAGGTGCAGCCTGGATCCTGATTGCAAGTGTTGTTTGCCCCCAGGTCCTAGTTGTGCCTTTTCTTGCAGGAAATTGCACATTTCTATTGCAAAGCACCAGTAGATACCCACACACGTCTTCTCTGCAGAGCTGAGCCCAGTGAAATTGCCAGTTGGCTGCGGTAACGTGAGCCAGGCAGCTCTGGACTGGAGCTTGAGAACAGTTGTTTTGCAGCCCTTTGGCACATAAGTTGATTTTTTTGTCCACAAACCAGCTGGTTTATGCACCCGATTTTGTTTAAAATTGGCTTCTGTCTTACACCACTTTAAGTCCTTCAGCACTGGATGCACGGGAGCTTGCAATGTGCTGTAAGTCACGCTTGAAAAATGGGAATTAAAGCACCTGCGTTCTCTAGGCGGTTTTTGGAAAGTTTTGTTGCCGGCCTTGCAACGTGCGAGGTGGCTTTTGAATCAAGCTGCTGATTTTATACTAGGTGAGCATCTGGCTCAGGAGCTGTTGTCTTCTGGTCCGTCTTTGCAGAGGTGAAAGACCCCACGGTACTTTTTTTCCCCTCTCTGAGGAGTCCCCACGCTTTTGGCTGGTGGCTCCACATTTGAGAGGATTTGATATTCAAAAAAAATAGGCTGGATCCCCTGGTGAGCAGCTAATGGATTGAAACCAGAAACTGCTTTTTCTTCTTTCTCCCTTGTAAATCAATGAGGTGCTCCTCAAGGATATTGAGTTAAGGGGATACTATAAGGGGGGGAAAAAAAAAAGCTGTGTAGTGAGTAGGGGTTTTTTATTAGACTGGTGGAGCTGCATGTGAAATGCCAAGACGTACATGCCTTTCTCATAGTTTAAGGCTATTTTTTTCTGCGTAACATGCAAGAGTATCAGAAACGATACATCTGTGAAATACGTGGTGCTGGATTTTCAAAAGACCTCAGTTTGCACTTTAGATACCTGGAAAAAAAAAGCTGGATTTTCAAAAAGTTCTAGCAAAGCAGCACTCAGCAGGGGGAAGATGGATGTTGACTCTTTTAAAAATCAGGTCCTATACTGGGTTGTTCTGGGGTTTTTTTTTTTTGATCTTTGGTGTGAACTTCCAACTGTGCTGTGTACATAAAATAAATTGCATGTAACAATAGCATTACTACATTTTCCTTCATTATTAAGATGGCTTGCTGAACTAGTTTCACAATTCAGTGGAGGCAGAAATGAAAGCATGTCCCCCTGAGAAGGTAGACACCTTTTGCAGATGCTGCAGCCTTTTCTCTGCCAGGTAAGGAGTGTTGCTGATGTGTCTCTTTGGCCTCCCTTGCTCCGTGCCCCTTACACTGTGATTTCCCCTACGCATCGGCAAGATGCATCACCAGGAAAGGGTACTATAATGAAATGAAGTGTTTAGCCTGGAGCAGAAAATCTGGTATTTTCCAAATCAAAAGGCTGAAAGTGTGACAGTCCTTGGAGAACAACAGATCTAGCTTTTGGCTTTAACCAGCTTATGTGTTAACGTATCAAGCTTCACTCAGGATTGCTTTTTATTCAAAGCAATGTTCATCTATGTAATTTTTGGACATGGATGGTTGGTTGTATTCGCACAGAAGTCTCTGTCCAGAACGTGAAACTGCTGAGAGAGGTATACCTCCAACGGGTAGCTCACACAACGTTACATGAAAGTGTTTTGGTGGTCATTGCACGTGTTCACCTGCAGTCCAGCATGCAGCCGTGCTGTGAGCTGTGGGCCAGGTTTGCAATATGTCTCAGGTGATGGTTGGGCTCCCAGGTGTCGCGGGTGATCCCCAGCCCTTGCACGCACCAGCCCTGCCAGTGTGGTTTCCAAAAAGCACCTACGTATTCGAGGAGGTCACGTCCTGCTGGCTTTTGGTGGAGAGCTTTCTCCTAAAATACTTGCACAGAGGGTGTCAGCAGCTCTGGGATTCATGCGTCTATTGGCAAGACCGTAGAGCCCTACTTTGAAAACATCCTTTATTCAGTCCAGCCTGGAGGTAGAAAGCGAGGGGCTGATATTTCTCTAGTGGAAGTCTTCAGACAAAACACCACATCTCCTCTAAGTCGAACTGCTTCTCTAACAGTCTCTGTGTCTTGTGTTGGAAACATGGATGCACCTGTCTTGATGTTTCTTCCGAGCTTTTATTCCTACAATTTCTTTGTTAATGGTTTTCCCCCTAGAAAGAAATCCCTACAACTATACTCTGCTATAACCCATGGCCTTACCTGGCTTTAGATGTGTCATTGAATCTGACCACCCAAGGTAGTATCTCCAGGGGACGACTTGTCCCACTCCTGTCTTTGGATGGGATAAATTGTCCCCTGGAGGTGTGTCTCAACATGAACCTTGGTGATTACCAAGGTTCATTACCGCCTAAATTTTAGAGGGCTGAGCTTCTGCGAAAACAATCTTTTCTCCTAATCCTGCATTTCACATAAACTATCTTATTTTACAGCTTTTCTGTAATGGCAGCCCAGTAGACAGACTCAACACAAATGCCTTTGGCTCATAGAATTCACTCCCCCAAAAAATCAGACGTGGGTTTACGGGAAGATTTGCAAAGGCCCAGAGGGGAGCTGCATTGCCAGTTCCTGTTGACTTTAGGAGGTCATTGGGGTGATGATCATGCTCGAGGCTTTTGCCATTCAGCTCTCTGTAGGAGCTGGCTCTAGGTTTGTGGTTTGTGTATCTTTGGCTTTGCCTAGTGTGAAGAGGAAGGAAGCGTGGATTGACTTCAATCCTCACTGCTCATATCCGAGATCAAATACTGGCTTCTCCCAGGAGAAGAGGAAACTGCAATGCAGGCTTTCTTACATGGCTTTTCTCTTGGAAATAGGACTTTTCACACCTAGCAGAGTCCTTGGCCAAAGGTGATGCTGACACTTTGCTGTCTGGCTTTTCTCCTTGGCCAGCGAGGTGATCTCGGTCAAATCACGTCACCTCTCCGAGATGCTGTCAGCAAAATTAAAAAAAAAATGGGGAAAATTAAACTTGCCAACTAAACTTGGCTTTGGGAGCCGCCAATGGTAAGAGGTAGGAGCTGGCAGCAGCATCGGCACGTGCGGTGCGTGATGTGCGTGGCAGCGTGTGCCTGAGCGGTCCCTGGAACCAACGTCTGCTTTCTCCCACAGGGATTTGAGGCGGCTGGGAGTGACACTTGTTGGTCACCAGAAGAAGATCATGAACAGCCTTCAGGAGATGAAGGTCCAGTTGGTGAATGGGATGGTGCCGTTGTAACTCGTTTTTAAAGTCACTTCCTCAAGTGGGTCGGTCCTGCACCTTGTACGCTAGCCCTGAGATTTATTTTGACTAAAAAAAAAAGAAAAGATAAAAAGGGAAATTCAGTGGTTTCTATAACTGAAGGACGTTGGCCTCTGCCACAGCATTTCTAAAGCAGTGTTTGACTAAAGTTTTCCTTTTCTTCCTATTTGTGTCCTCATTTTCATGAAGTAAATGTAAGATGCATGGAACATGGAAACGAATCTGCTGTACATGAGGTTAACCCGTCTCTTAAGCTTCAGCGACGATGACAACAAGCCTTCCCACCACACGTTGTCTGTACATGGGATATATATATATAGCACCTTTATATACTGAATTACAGCAGCACATGGTAATACTTCCAAGGACTGACTTGAGCAGAGGAGTTTTGTAGCCTTTCGTGGGCTCCCACAAGCTGCGGTTTACTGAAGTTTAACTTCGAGTCTTACTTGTCTACAGAAGTGTATTGAAGAGCAATATGATTAGATTATTCTCGATAGATATTTTGTTTTGTAAATTTAAAGAAAAGAAAAAATGCTGTTACACAGCATTAAGTTATAGAGACTAGTGTATAAACATGTTGCTTGCTCCATGGCAAATACAATACAGGGTGTATATTTTTTTTTCCTCCCTCTGTGTTACCAAGTTCTTTTCTTTTGCTCTTCTGGGAGGATAATACATGATGAAGATGTATATACTGTACAGTTTGCTACTCATCAGGTACAAGATTGGGGCTCTTTCCTTGGATTGTTCTTTTTTTTTCCCCCTACTTCACTTTGTTTTGTCTCCCTTTTGTATTACCACTATGCTTTGTATTTTTGCTGCTGTTTGGTTTGAGCAACATATAAAGCCTTCAGGAGTTTTGATTACGTATATGAGGTAGAAGGAGTCTGCTTAAATAAAAGACATCTCTGCCTCTTCCTTTCTACTGCGGGCTGGGGACATCCAGAAGAAGAAAAGTAAAACATCTGTTTCTCAGTAGCCTCCAGCGACAACGTGGCATCTGTTTTTGTGTGTATGAGTCCAGCCCAAAGATAGCATGGGATTGCCTCCACACCGGCGTTTCAGCCTGGTAGACATCACCCAGTGCAGCCCTTGCCCCTGTCCCTGAAGCCCAGGAGAAACCATGGGCTGGTTTTAGCTGGAAGGAAGGGATTTTGCTGGTCCTCTTCTTACTACGGGGGTTAAGTCCTGGGGTGTGGTGTGGAGGCGAGCCCATGATCATCCAGCATGGAGATTTTGCAGTATTTCCCCCAAAGTGGTGGTGGTGGGATTATTTTGGGAACTGTTCTGTCCCAGGTTGTCTCTCTGGACATTTTCAGTTTGGGTATGGACCTGGCCACTTTGGGGCAGAGCACAGAGAGGAGGGAAGAGCAGAGCAGCCCAATATGGTCACAGTGGTGGCATCCTGTGGGCAAGAAGGTCCCATCCATCTGGGGCTGGCACAGCTCGGGTCAGCACTTGGGTGTAGCTGGGGCTCAATGTGTCCATTAAAGCTCACGGCTGCTGTTTTCAGAGGTACCTGAGGGCAACCCAATCCCCTGGGAATCCCACCAAGAAAGAGTTCGGGGCTGTCCTTCTCCTTTTGTTGAAGATAGGATTAATCAGTGCAGTTAATTTGGTTGGGCTTTTTTTTGTGAAGGCTTTGGTAAAGATAAGGATTTAAAAATGGCTTAGCGGATGGCAAGTGTTTGCTGTTTCTGTAGATATATCGCTTCCTTAGAGGTTGGGTAGCATCTTGTAGCATCTTTCCTTGACTTGCCGCAGCTCCCTTCATCCCTGGTGCTGCAGAGCTGAGCCCGAGGACCTCATCCAGTGCTGAAGGGAGGCCTGTGTCCTTCACATCTTGCAGAAACAGGTGTTGAATGCCACCTTCAGCTGTTCCAGAGGTCTTTCTTCCATTTCCCCCAAGCCTTTGGATGAGATTTGATACAAAGAATGGTTTCTAAAGAAAAGGGAAGGGGTCTAGGAGGAGAGGGTTGAGTGTTTTCTTAGCAGCGGGGCTTTGCTTACTTTTAGCAGGGCTTCTTCAGGCAATGTTTTCTTGTTCTGAAATGGTCTCCTCCTCCTCCTCCTCTGTGAGCTGCCACCAAGCTCCTCGGGAATCAGGAGAAATAGGAGGGAGAGGAGCCGCGGTGAGGTCTGACAAATCTTGATGGTGTGATTTCTCATCCTGTTGTTTCATTTTGGCAGCCACCGGACCACAAAAGAGGAGGGGGGGAATCAAGACATAACAATTTCGGCATGGAAAAGAGATTTGTCATATAATAAATAAGATTATTAGAGCTGTCAGCAGAACAGTCTTGGGATTATTTGTGCCTCCCTGCCTGCAGCGCTTGGGAAAATAACCTGTAGGAAGACAGAAACAACTCATTTCATCAGGAGGAATCATTCAGTTGCTGCCCGCATCCGTCGGCCGCACCGAGAGAGATGCTATTAGCAAATATGCAGCACTTTCTGCCTGTCATCTCCACTCGTTCCTTACCTGTTGGCTCTGCGGGAGGAGTTGGGTTTGGTCTTTTTTACATGGACTTTTAACAGCAAAATCCCCTTTTCACCATTTGTGGAGTTTTAAAGGCGTATGTGGTATGGCTGGGATGCATACCAGATGCTGGAGTAACCTTCAAAATGATGAACTAGTGGAAAACAAGCTGTTCTTAGGCCAGACTGCATTTGTAAATAGGGTGCCTCTTCTCAGTTCCTCCAATAAATAAATAAATAACATTTCTATTTATTTCAAGAGCTGTTCTTGCTACAGATCTCTGTATAATAGGCTTTGTCTCGGAGCTAAAAATTAAATAAAATGGTGTTTTAACGAGTAGGGTCCAAAAGTTACAGCTTCTATGTCCACAAGCAAATTCCAGAGACAACGGAGGTTTTCAGTTCCCATCCAAGAACTGCAAGTATTCTGTATTTTGGGCATGATCGTACATATTGGGGTGCAGCAGAACAAGATGACGCTAATATTTTACTGGTTATGCTCTTTGTAAGGGCTGTAGGTGGATTTCCTGCCTACAGTTAAGGCTGAGCACTTTGCTTTTCCAGCTTTCTACTGCTGCGGCTGGTCCAACAAATACTTTTTTCCCAGTATGTTTTGCTGCTAATTGCGAGGAAGGTATTTCAAAGGATCTGGAGGTGAAAAGGCTCTTTTCAATATAGTTTTTCATTTTGGGAGAAGGAAGTGTCCCCAAGCATGGCTTGTGTAGACTGACCCCCTTTCATTGTGTAGCTACCATTTGGAAAAATTACCTGAGCATAAAAGGAAGAATGATTTAAAAGAAAAAAAAAAAAAATCAGTTTAAAATTGTATTTATTCCTTCTATATGTCAATGGTAAAAAGAACAAAAAATGAAGGTAACTTTTTTTTTTGTCTATTCAGTGTTGAATATAATGTAGAAAGTCCCAGTGGTCAAGAAATTGTGACTCCTTGGACTGCTGTGGTCTTGAAATTAGTTGTTAAGGCATATGTAAGATACATCTGTAGCAGTCTTAAGAGTAACGCTTAGTTTCCAATCCTTTATTGTAATTCCTTAGGGCAGGTGGGGCAGGAGCTGGTGCATCCAGTGCTGCCAGAGCCACAGCATCCGTTTCAGCTCCTCGCATCAGCGTTTTAACTCATAGGAGACTGTAGCATTGCTGTATTTATTCCTCCCCTTCCCCCACACCTCCTTGGATGCTCTCNTAGCTACCATTTGGAAAAATTACCTGAGCATAAAAGGAAAAATAATTTAAAAAAAAAAAAAAAAAAATCAGTTTAAAATTGTATTTATTCCTTCTATATGTCAATGGTAAAAAGAACAAAAAATGAAGGTAACTTTTTTTTTTGTCTATTCAGTGTTGAATATAATGTAGAAAGTCCCAGTGGTCAAGAAATTGTGACTCCTTGGACTGCTGTGGTCTTGAAATTAGTTGTTAAGGCATATGTAAGATACATCTGTAGCAGTCTTAAGAGTAACGCTTAGTTTCCAATCCTTTATTGTAATTCCTTAGGGCAGGTGGGGCAGGAGCTGGTGCATCCAGTGCTGCCAGAGCCACAGCATCCGTTTCAGCTCCTCGCATCAGCGTTTTAACTCATAGGAGACTGTAGCATTGCTGTATTTATTCCTCCCCTTCCCCCACACCTCCTTGGATGCTCTCTGTGCATTTGTTTGTGTACATGTTTTTTTTTGTAGTGTAACATATGAAATTTTCTATTTTTTCATAAAAATAAAAACCTTTGACTAACAGCGACATACAGTTGTGGATCACACGCACGCGTGCCCCCTCAGCTTTTCACGAAGCATCAGGTTTTTCCCCCTTAGAAAGGAAATAAATTATCTTTATTTTTTCTCTCCTAAACACCAACTTGGTGCTAATCTTTTGGTCCCTCGGGAAGAGAGGGGCCTCTGGCATGAGGGAGACCTGTAGACCCCGTGTGAAGGCATCCTACCTTGTTCCAGGCTGTTCCCTCTTTCCTCTGTTTTTATTTTTGGGGGAAAATCTGCTTTTTAGTCTGGTTTGTGGGGCAAAACACCTGCTGAACCAGCCAAGCCCCAGAACAGCCCCTGGCCCCACCATTCCCCCATCTCTCATGTATAAATATGAGGTTATATAAAAAAAATAGCATTTTTTTTCCTCAAGAACTGATTTTCTTTTTCTGTGTTTTTTTTTTTTTGCGGGGGGGACCCCAGCAGACCCATGGCTGGCCGGAGCTGCCACCACATCCCCAACCCCATTGCTCCCCTGCCCCATGGATTTAGGGGCAACCTCATGCTGCAAAGGGGCAGGGGCCAGCTTTAAAGAGAGGTGAGAAAAGCCATGGGTGGGAAGGGGCGAGGGGAGAAGATTGGCCTGGGAAAGGTCTAACAGAGGTGGTGGTGGGCAGCCAGCATCTTCTGGCTCCTGCAAGATGACCACTGCTGGAGGACAAAGGGGAGAGCTGTGGACGAGGATGCTGATTCTTCCGACATCACGGGAAGCCACGGCAGATGGTGCATGGTATGCTCGTACCCTGGCCAGGAAAGGCATGGTAGGCTGGGGCGGTGGAGGAACACTGCTTTATGTATTAAAGGAAGCACAAGGTCAATTGGATTAGCAAACTGAGGTTGTCAGCAACTCAGATAAAATCTCTCTAGATTGACCTGCCAGTCCCCATGCAGTGTTTTCTTACTCAGCCTGGGGTTGTCTGCTGCTGGACCACGATGGTGAGGGATCTGAGGACAGGGGAAAAACCAATATTAATTCACCCCATGCAGGCAGCATCGTTGATAGCTTCGTGGAGGCAGAGAGCCTGCTAAGGGGAAAACACAAACATGGGGAAGCTTCTTTAAGTTTCTTAACACTTTAAGAAGCTGAAAGTGAAATAGCTTTGCAGGTGATGGGGAGGCATCGGACAGCCGAGGCTGGGCTCATGGGGAAAATGGGATGGTTTGCCACGTCTAGCAGCTTCAATGCAAAAAAAAAGAAAGACAGCAAGCGAAAATCTTGAGGAACAAGGGTGTTTAACAAGGTCTCCCTGATTTCAGCTGCCATAGAAATAGGGATGGTGCCCTTATAAAGACACATCCATGAGAGCAGCTGCCTCCTGTCCCTGTTCCTCAGCCAATATGAGCAGGAGGGAGAAGGGGATTAGGATGCAAATGGACAAAACTTGCTACTGCTACCAGTAAAGATGAGAGCAGGCTGCAAACTCCTTCTGTAACGCTCCATTTTAAGTGAGAACTAAGGAATTAGGCAATTTGCTTGAGCCATTGTGCCTGCCTTGGTTTGGGACCAGCCCTTACACAAATCTTGAATCAGGGTTTGCTTATTATTTTCAGCCACTGGGCTCAGTGTGAGAAGAGGCACTTGCACTCTGTGGCCACCTACTAATCAGTTTACCTGCTCACAAAGGTAAGGTGCTTTACCTGCAAAGCGGGTCCTTAAGCATGTGCCTGACTTATTTTTTGGGTGGTTCGTCTGCACAGCCTCCAGCCGGTCCCTGCAGTAAATGCGCAGCTGCATCTCCAGTCGCGAACACCAGCTCTCGAGGATGCCTAACAAGCCATGAACAGGGTAATAATATTCTCTGCATAACTCTTGTTTTCAGTAAACCCAAAACAAACTGCAAAGCAAGATGACCCCAGTGCTGGTGACATTGCAGGGCAGCAAAACAGCACCTCTGTCTTATTTTTCCTATCCAATAACCTAAAAATGGGGCTGGGGGGGCTCTGAACGCCCCTCCTCTGCCAGCCCGGCAGGGTTTGAGCCTGTAGCGCTGGCATCCCTGGAGGATGCTGCGGCCCCAGGGCAGGAGCAGCGGGGAGGCTGCTCCCCATCACCCCATGAAGCCAAGCTGCTGTGCAGAAAGCAATGCAAGATTTATGAAGCTGTGGGGAGAAAGAGCGAGGGACTCTTCATGTATTTTTCATGGGCTGAACTGCATAAATAGCATGCAATGCATAAACTGTGACCAGATACTTCCACAAAGAAGGGACCGACGAGCAGGAGAAGAGATGAAAGAATAAGATAGATTTATTCAAGTCAACAGGGCCTGATGAAAGTCACCCTCGAGTGCATCAAGAAGCAGCCGAAACAGCATGATCCTGGGGCAATTCATCTCTGCTGACGCGAGGAGGGAGCCAGACCCTGAGGACTGGAGAAGGGCACGTGTTGTAGTTGCTTGGTAAAATGGATGGGTGGGAGGGGAGAGACCGCCTCATCCGCAATGCCTCGGGTGCAGTGTGGGACTTGGGGAGATGCTAGGACAAACTATTGCACCAGTGGCCGGGTCGATGCAGAAAGTGGACCGGCATCGAGGCATCGCAGACAGGAAAAAAGGGGCTACACTGGAAAACTCAGTGCAGGGATGCAGGGGGGAGTGCTGCAAAGGTGGCATTCCCCGTGGCAGTCCCCTCAGCAGGTGCACGTGTGCTTCCAAGTGTGCAATTTTAATAACGCATCTGCTGGTAGATCTCAAACTTCATGTATCAAGGAAGCAATCCCAGGCTGAGATCGGGTAGGAAACAGGAGCCGGAGCAGCATGGCCAGCCAAAGGCTTTGCTCATTTTGCACCCCTGAGAGCAAACCAGGGTGTGCTTGCAGGTATTGCACACTGTAGGGTCTCCAGGGAAAAAGCCTTGGAGAAATTGGGGTGGGGGAATGATGCTCACTGATGATACCCATTGCCTCTATAACAGGACTTCCATTTGGAGCATTTGGGACAAGTCCTTTGGGACCCACTGGACTGTGGTGGCTGCAGACGCCTGCATTACAGTGACCTTTGATAACCCATTAATGTATGGCTCATTATTTTCCTCCCAGAAAGGCCTACGAGCCAGCTGTGGAGGAGAACAAGGCGCCCACGTAGGTGATTTTCTTACCCCATCATTTCCTCGCCTCCAGCTGGGGTCAGCTCAGCTATTAGTAATATTCAGAAAATAAAGTAAAACAAAAGAAAGAAGATGCTTTCTTACACTGACATGCTGCTTTGATAACCTATTAGCAGCTCTAACCGTGATTTTTTGACTGCAAAATTCTTCGAGCTCCCCCGTAAGCGGCTGACGGACGCGTTTGTGCTCATGAAGATGACTTATTTCTCTCAAAGCATATTTTTTTTAACTATGAAACCAAACGAAAAAATCTTCCAAGCTGAAAAAAAAGCAGCAAAACTGTGAGACAGGCTGCCAGCCTTTTTCTTGGTTTGCTCCCAATAAAGGCCATATTTATTACAAGAAAATTGAAATCCTATCGATTTCTCTTCTGAGGCGCTGTGTTTCAAGCTTGACATTTAAACACGAAACTCCAGGCTCCAAAGTTTAATCATTTACTCCTCAGGAAATACAGTGTGTGGAGCTGCTGAGTGAAAGGGCGTGCAAGGTAAAAATGATATTTCATTGAAAAAAAAAAAAAGAAGAAGATAGGGAAATGATGTGTTCATTTAAAAAAGAAGATAGAGAACAACCTCTCCCATCTAGTGGGAAAAATGCCGGTGAAACAGCGTCCTGCGGTCCTTTTGCATGAGACATGTAGGAGCTCAGGACCTCTGGGCTTGCTGATATCTTCCAGATGGGATAAAATAGATGGTTGGACTCAGATATTGTAGGAGGAGGGGAAGGGAGACGTCTATGGACGGATGTGGATGGTTGGATAGATGGGTATGGATGGATGGATATGGATGTGTGCACATGCAGAAGCACCAGGGGATAAACTCTTAATTAAGACAAGGATTAGGGCACAACTGATAAATGACAAATGGCAGCAAATAGCCCGGCAGTGAGACTGGATCAGGCTGAAAAGGGGCAGTTTTGGGCCAGGCGGGGAGGATAAATGGGGGCATCAAGATTTGACACTGGGAAGGATTTGGCCTCAATTCATCATCCCAGGGAGGTCGCCGGGAGGGAGGTGGTGCTGGGTGGCCGCAGAAGGGTCCGGGATCCATCCCACCGGGCAGCTGCCGGCCACCAAAGCAGGGAAGAGGGGTTTGAATGGGCATAAAGTGGCCGGGAACATGTGTTTGGCAAGAAATTAGGAGAAATTAGGCAGAAGGGAGCCACAGGCACAGGTTTCATCCTGGCTTGGCCACAGCTTTTGTGCTTGGAAGTCACTCACAGACCTAAAGGTCAATCCCCAGTGCCCGCGTGGGGAAGGAATAAATTTCTTCGGCTTGGAAGCAATGGCCCTTTTTGGGCTTTTTAGTGTTTCATGGTGGAAAAGCAGGCTTTTGCAGCCAGGGTTTGTGAGCAGCTGGGTGCACACCGAGCCCTGCACAGGGACTGGCTCACTTGGCACCTGCTAAAACGTGATTTTGCGTGATTTTAGGCCCTGAACATGCCCACATGGGTCCTTCCCTTGGCCCGGCAAGGGGAGAGGGGAAGCATGACAGGTGCCTTCACTCTTTTGAAACACAGAGTTTGGAGAACAGGGCTGCAGAGCCAAAATCACAGCTCTTTTTGTAGCAGCAACTTCTCCTATTCCAGCAGAAAACAATAAAATAAGATAAAATAAAATAAAATAAAATAAAAATAAAATAAAATAAAATAATTGTAAATCTTCTGTGTGGGGGAAGGCTGGTGGCTCTGGCAGAGGCAAGGTTGGGATGCCCCTCGGGAGGGCGGTGCCAGCGGTGCAGCATCCCAAATCAGCGTGAACAGTTGCTCCAGGGCACAGAATCAGCCCTGTGATAACTTCATTCCTCTCCCAGCCCTAACTAAGAGCTGTGGGTCATTGTGCTGCCCTCCCATTTTATGCAGCAGCTGGAGAGACACCGAACCCTTGGCCCCTGTGCTTTGCGTCCCAGGGCGAGCTCCAGCCGGGGCAAAGCCCTCACGCACTACCCATCCCTCCCTAGCGCCCTGAAATCGGGCGATTTCTTCGTCAGGGAAAGCAATTAGCATTCAGGTGCTGCTGTTAGCATAATCAGAGGGGCAAAAGGCTGACAGCAATAGCTGCAAAGCCAGGGCCTGGATCAGAAATGTAATGGAGAAATAAATTACAGCGAGAGAGCACGTTCGGACCCGGTCTTTAGCCGCAGTGGGTACGGGGGGAGGAGAAAAGAGCCCTGCCGCCTGCTAGTTTATCATCCACGCTCTGGTGAGCCTCATGGCCATAACCAATAAGCAGCCGATAAGCAGCCCGGCTTCTCCAGCCACGGTAGCATCCCTGTAATGAGCGGCTGAGACCCCCGGGTACCACCCAGGGATGCTGCGAGTCCTCTCGGCACCGCATCCTCGTTGTTTACAGCCAGACCTTGCCCTTCAAAAAATCAGCTTATTGCGGGTGCCTTTGTGGGTGTTGCCGCTGGGTTTTGCGATGGGGGGATTTAAGGGCCCCAGGGTTTTGCAAGCTGCTGGCTGGGGATGTGCACACCCAAAAACCACTGAAAAGGAGAAGAAAAAGAGATAGAGCCTGATGGCTTAAGTGGATTTCGGTGTAAAAATAAGACAAAAAAACCCAGCTAATCGTTCTTGTGACCCCTCCATCCCTGTAGATTTGGAAAGCCTGAGTACAGCTGAGTTTTAGGAATGGAAGGACCAGGTTGTGGACCTTTCCTTGCAGCCATGGTGCTGCAGCGGGAGGCTGTGCAACGTGGCACGGCTCCCTTTGAAACTGGGCTCCCCTTGAGCCAAAAAAAAAAAACAAAACAAAAAAAACCCCCCACCAGGCAAGAAAGGCAAAAGGCCTATTTTCTTAGAGAAAAAATGCCAGGAAGCTGAGCAGCGAGCTGAAATGCCTGCATCAGCGACAGTGTTGTACAGGCATCTGGTCCCCGGAGATGGCAGGGGACGGTGTAATCTCTTTTTTCGCCAATATTATACACCTATTCAAGGGGATGAGGTATCTTATTTTCTGAAAGAAAGATGCAGAGGACAGTAGCTGTGCTCCAGGTTATTGGAAACATTCCACTGATGAAGCGATGAGTTTGTAGAAGCTGATAAATCAGGAATCAAATAGAAAAATTTTTTTTTTTTTAGTTCCCCTAGCCCCGTGATTTGATTTGATTTTAGCTTCATTTGAAGCTGACCCTTGGCAAAGCCCTTTTATATTCCCCAGGAAGGTTTACCATAGGGCACTGCAACCTCCCCAGCTTTGACAAATGATGGCATGGAGGGAGGTTGTAAAAATATATGAGACAATATAAATATATATATAAAAAAGAAAAATAAATATAAAATACATTAAATATATATGTAAGAGCCTTTATCAAATCAAAGTTAAAGCTCTAGAAACATGATCTTGTGCTTCCCTGAAACAAGGGAAAGCAAAATAATCTCTCCAGGCCCACCGTGCTGAGGACTTATATTAGTGCGTGTGTCTGAGTGATACAGAAAGGGAGCTGAACTTGCGCTAATAAGCAGCTACTCAATGCGCCTTGATGAGTGAATGCATTCAGAGCCTATAGAGCGCAAAGTGTTTGCCTCAGCGAGAATGGGAGATGATTCCCCTCCTGTGAATTTGCCTAAGTACAGAATAAACATCTATTTTCTTTCTGCTTTCCCCCTTTTTCTAAAGCCCAGCTGTCTGTTAATGCATATAATGACAGTCCCGCCAGGGACCAAAGCCTGAATTCCCATTCATATGCAAAAATCATAAGTGACAAACTTTAGATTTGGCCCAAATAACATCATGCACTTCTCCCATTGAAGGAAGTTCCAGCTTGCTGTATTTTTCCTGCCCAGTGCATGCCAGCTGTCTTAAAATAAAGGGGGATGTTTGCTGCCGCTGATTATTCCTCTGTGCGGAGCCAGAGACGGCAACAAGGGAAGGATCCTGGCATCTCCACAATGCGCCGGCGGGAGCTTGGAGCGAGGGAAAGCGGGGCGGGGGATGGCCTTGCTCACATGGCCACATTCGTGTTGAACACCAAACCTCTCGTGAACGTGTCATGTTGACCCTGTGAAAGGCAACGGCTGTGTCACGATGGGATGCATTTAGGGAGCCCTTCAGATGCTGTTGAAGATATTTGGATTTTCCTTGTGGCCATGGCCTGAGCGGTGTGTGCAAAGGAAGTGAGTCGATGCTGTGCAGTCCAGATTTGGAGGATATAATCTGGCCATCAGGGAATATTAAGGTATCTTTGAAAAGTCCCTGGCATCACAGGGCAAGCAATGCCTTGTGTGTGCTGGCTGGGTGATAGACGTTCTTCCTCCAACGCCTTACAGACAGCGGAAGAGAGGGGAAAAAAAGGGCTGAATATGACAGCAAAGGGGCTGAAGCAACTGGGAAAATCAGGTATTTGTGCAAAACCAGTTCCTGGATACTCTTTTTCAGGTGGACCACTCAGTGCTGCATGGCAGTCAGCACTGGCTCTCTGAAGTCCTGCCTCGAGCCACTCTCCGAGAGCCTGCAAAATGTTCATACTAAGGAAAGCAGAGGCTTAGGAAGCTCCTTTTAGGCTTCACCAAACCCTTTTGCTTTTAAAGGAGGCTATCTGGCATGGTAAGAGAGATTGCGCTGAGCAGAAAGAGGAGGCAAAGCACTAGAGCAAGGCCTAGGGCTCATTCCTGGGTGATGGGGATGGGGATGATCTCATTTTGGGGAGAAATAGCTACAAACAGGCAGATTGTTACTGGAAAACCAGAGCCCCAGGTTACTCCTCCTTTGGGAGGTTCACGCATCACCGTGGGACTATTTCAGGGGGCTGTGTGGGTTGTGTGTGGCAGGTAAGACATTTTTCAGGCTGGATACTTGCCTTGGGCCTGTGTGCTTCAGAAAGAGGAAGTGATTTAAGAGGAAGGCAGGCAAATGTGGGGCTTTTTCCTTTTTCCCATGGAAGAGGAAGGGTCAGAAGAATATTTCTTCCCCACTGTCTGAAGATGAATGGGACCTTTGCGGTGATGAGGCAGTGGCAGGCTGCTAAGAGACTGGGGGATTTGGGCTGGCAGGGGTTTTACGCTGAGCCTCACATCTGGTGCAGGTGCATTTCCAGCCATAAGAAGTAATAACAGTCCCGGTGGAAACATTCGGCTGCGGTAAAAGCAGACAGAAATCTATTATCCATGTGAATGCAATGTCAATGTTTACAGAGGGAGGTCAAAGAAGAGAGCTCTGCTCGGGAAATGTCAGCTCTGGAGGAGGAGGAGGAGGCATTAGTGGCATTTGCATTCGTGCTGGAGCAATCCCTGCAAGGCTGGGGAATATTGAGGAGGTTTTGCAACTCCCAGCCCTCTTCACCCCATCTTCTTGAACCATTACAGTGTTGACCGCAGTGGTTTTGGGCAACCTTTGCCTTGCCTGGAAGCAATGCTGGATTCTTCCTCCTCGCTTGGGATGCAAGCATGGATATAGCTGGCTTTCCTTATCTGCCATTAACAGGGGATTTTACAGAGAGTGAAAGACAGAACAGAAAAATGGCACAAAGCAAAGCACGCAGGGTCCAAAAAAGTCCCTGGGTAAAGCCAGGTCAGTACACACCACTGAAAGCCTGCCGGCAGGTAGGCGATGCTAGAGCACCTCTCGTGCAGAGGCTTCCCGGCAGTGGAGGGGACCGGAGATGGAAAACACCGAGTTTTTTGTAAGAAGACAGCCTTTTTGTAAAACTTTGCAAAGTTCCACAAAACACCAGCCCCATGTAGCCAGGCAGGAGCCGTGTTTTACCCTGACCAGCTGAGGAGGTCTATGCTATAAATTGCATTGCTTAATTTACCTGCCAGATATCAAAGCAAGAAATTACCAAATTCTCATTACTTTTCCTCTGGGGTGGAGGTAGGATTATGGGTTTAGCTGAAGGATGCCAGAATATCTTTCTGCAAGCTTATTGCTTAGGGTGAAAAGTGCTCAAGATGGGTTTAATCCCCACTGCTGAGTGTTATTAGTAATTATTATTGGTAGCACAGGAGTTGCCAGGCCCTTTAAATGAAGACCAAGGCTGCTTTGTGTGAGCATGGATGGTTCCTGCTTGGGAGAAGATATAGCTGTGGCAGGGACAGGCAGCAGAAGCACAGACAAGGACGCAGTCTCAGAAACAGCTTTTTACCACCATATGCAGCTGCCACCCATGGATATTGCCCACGGGAATGGCAGGATCCCCAGGTGATGTTCCCAGGTGTCGGGGACCATCACTGCCCCGCAGAGCAGTGGGGGCTGGGGGGAGTGGGTGTTTCCCCCCAGGAGCATTTTTCCCCTTGGGAAGGAGGCTCGTGTCATCCCAGAAAAGCCAGAAAACTCCTATGTGTTTGCCAAGTGGAAGAAACGCCTCTTGCCAAAGAGTTCCTTCCTTCCTCTGCCCTTAGGCTGACTTTTTGCCTGTAACTCTATTTACACTCCATGAAAACTTCAGGCTCCGGTGGCCTGTGAGGATGTGGGATGTGCAAGCTGTGATTTTCATTGGCACCCAGTGTTTGGCGGTACATACATGTGCACGGCCAAACGGATGGGAAACCGGCAAGACAGAGCCAGCAATGTAAATGGGCAGCAGAAACCCCTTTCTGCTTGCCTGCACCGCAGGTCCTGTGCCCATGTTGGACTGGACCCAAAGGCAGGAGATCTGGGGAGCTGAGGGGGTTGAAAGTGGGAAAATCTCTGCTGTAGCACAGAGTCCAGGGGACGGGGCAGCCCTGCGGGGTGCAGAGCATCCCCTGTCTCTGTCCCATGTCCCTGGGGTGGCAAAGGACACCTCTGTGGCATGGAGAAACTAATTTCAGATTTTCCAGCTCCCTCCAGATTGAAGGTTATTGCATTTGGGGGGATATTTTGGAGATGTTTCTTTGCTGGCCATTTTGCTTATAACAGTTTTATTAATAAAATAAAATTGGCAACAATCTTTGGCAGGTTTATGCCACTTGGTATTTCAAGCCGGGTGATATGGATTTATTCTGCGTGGGATCTCATGAGTTGCTCTGCCTGCAGTGTCAGTCAGCTGTAATTGAGTTGATATTAATACTGATTAGGAAAAAATAACACTATGTTCCTAACACCTGAGCACAGAGAAGGGTATTGACATGGGGCGGGGGGCAGAATTTCTGCAGCCAATAGAATATCCAGCATCACCTCTGTGAAAATTAAGCCCCACTAGCAATGCCCCTCGTTTCTAGAGGAACTGGCCCGTCTCCCAGCTTGCCGCTCCCCTCTGACAAGAGCAAAGTTTCTCTAGGTGCCGTAATTCCCACCTCGGAACTCCCTGCCTCTCCCACTCCCACGGGCGCCCTCCTGCTGCCTGCTGCCGTGCCGACTCGCAGCCGCCAGGGGGCGCCACCGTGCGGGGCCGCCGGGGCGGGGAGGGGGTGGGGCAGCGGCGGCGCCCGGGTCTGTGGCCGGCGGGGCCTTGCTGGGCCCGGGGCCCGTCTCCGGGC